>APFE030644309.1:21936-45897 GCA_000404065.3 Pinus taeda | reverse complement strand
ACCATATTTATATCTTCTTTAAATCACCATATATAATATATCAGGCTATTCAAAATTCTGCTACACTTCAAAATTCTGCTATAATATATATCAGGCCATATTCAAAATTCTGCTATATGTATCACTGCAAAAGAGCGCTTCACTGTAATATATATTGTTGTCAGAGATATCCCATAAGTTTTGACTCAGTTAATGATCGTATGAGTCATCCGAACAAATGGAAAAATATGCTTATGATTTATCTCACTGAACACTGATATTAAAACACAACTTGACTGATATTTTAACTGTTTTTAACTGCGAAATTGGAAATCTTGATCTTCAACCGAACCCTTTAGCATGACCAGTTCAGGTTTTTGAACAGTTTCGAAGACCTTGTCAAACAACCCAACCCAGTCAGACATTACTATTACACGCTCTGTCCCCACATTCAAACATTCAACACACAAAATTGAAACCATCCATGTAACAGAAGAATATTGAACATCAGATGCCTTTTGGCAGATCGACTTTAAAACAATCGTGTATGTTGTCTCCTTTGTGATCTACGAATGAAGAATCTGTCCATGGCCGATATTACAGTTAGTTCGAATTCAATACAATATACAGATTGTTCGATATCTCATCTAAAAGCTCGGGCCCGTTTCTGTTTGATATCTCATCTTCAACCGAACCCTTTAGCATGACCAGTTCAGGTTTCAAAACATTGACCACACGCAGGTTCCAAACATTTTAATACAGGCAGCGTTCCAAATATTTAATACAGGCAGCGGACCAAATATTTTAATACAGGCAGCGGACAACGTTCAAAAAATTCCTTCATAACAGTAACCATACGTTACCAATTCAATGCAGATACCAGGCGTTTCAATGCAGATACGCGCTACCAAGGCAGACAACGACAGTCTTCAGGCACGCAGTCTTCAGGTACGCAGTCTTCAGGGATTTCAATGTCAGAGTACGCAGTCTTCACGCATTTCAATGTCAGAGTAGTGCTCAGGACTGAGCAGCTCTCAGGACAGTAGGAGTTACAACTATTTCTGGGACCTGTGCTTTGATACCATGTCAGGCCAGGGTAACTCCAGAATGAGCGAGAGAAAAACTGATATCTTATTCATTAGCTAACATACATTTATATACACAAACATGACGGATCAGTTCATCTTCTAGATGACTGTCCAGTTCACCCATCCGTTTCGGATTAGGTGTCAACAAAACATCTGTGGTTTCACCTCTCTCTCAGTGGGATCAGGAGCTGTGACTTGGATGACTTTGCTGCCCACAAAAACACTGATTTTGCTTTGCCATGAAATCACTAGTGTTTTATTTTCATGTGTAGAAGTTGGTTACAAGTTCAGACTTTTGTTTTCTTAGTTGCATGAATTAAAATACATGGTTTCATTGCAGGTCACACTTCTGTTCATTCTCTTTACTGGCAACTAGCATATTAGGTCAACGTAACTAGGTCTTTGAATTTACAAGTCTTTGTTGGTTCAGATTGGAAAAACGACTTGCAGAGCACCTGTACCACTTTTTCATCTGCTTATTCTCCATCAGCACCATCCACTCCACCCTCTACTTAGAATCCTTGCCTCACGTTTACCATTTTCTCCCAAAACCCTAATTTTTGTCCAACATTGCTTTAGTCTTCCTTGAACAAATCCCACCATCCTTGCCACTCCTTAGCTCCATTCCCCAAGTCCTGGACCTCTTCGCACCCCACCTCCATATCCATTCATGCATCTTCCCTCACTCACCCATCCTCTAAAATCCACTTTTTAAACATCCTGTAGAAATTTCTGAACATCCTGTAGAAATTCCTGAACATCCTGTAGAACCCCTGCAGACTTCCTGTAGAAGCTCACAAATGAGGTTTCTTGATAGCCAAACTCTGTGAAACTCTCTGGAAGGGTGTTAGGAACCCCTTAGGCCCTCTCTGAACCTTCCTGACCTCCTCCAAGCATTTCCTCTCGCCAATCCACCTCTGCGCAGTCAAAGGCCAGTTAAAAGCACATGCATGATAATTCTAACAACTTATTCAAAAATACAAAAAGATGGTTCTTTCAGATTCTTCTGTAGACATAGCTTAGATACATGCATTTCATCTTTTTAGAAGTCAATGGCATCTCATTCAGTAGCTTGCATCTTCCTTCTTGCATCAGTAGGACTAGCTGGTAGAATTAGGGTTTGCTAGGGTTGCGTTTCTTTTTGGCTTCATTTCTTTCGTAAGTGATTAGCTTCCTTTGAGTTAGCTTTCATCCATCAGTTAAAAAGCTTCTTCTAAGAGCTCATAGAAGTTGGCTTAAGCTCCTAGCGGACTTGTGCCAGCTAACCAAGTGACAGCTGCGGCAAGAGCTTGTACTTGTGCATACAGCACCGTCGCTTCCAAGTTTGTTACGAACTACCGGGTTGATAAAATTAAAGAAGGAAGTTCCAAGAGTTGCAGCATTATTACTGCAATACTGGGGCCCACCAGCTATCTCAATCATGGTTTCCCAAGTAGTGCCCCTTCTTAAAGCAATAAGTCATAAGAGGCAGTCCCACTAGACTAGGATAGAAAATTAACCCCCAATTTAAGGTGAAGAACAAGACTATGACCAAGACGCCTATTTCTTCAAAGTCACCCCATAATCCATGCCAATTTCCCAAAATATAAACAAGCATAAGCACTTGAATGCAAAATGAAGAAAGTACCTTTTGACCAGAAGCCCACCTTCCAACATGTGATCTTGGCAAATGGGTCAGGGGACATATGACTGATGTAGGTGGCAGAGATATAAATGGCATGTCACATCGGCTACGAGGTGGCTCTCAGGGGTTGCTGGGTGTCGGCTGGAAGAGATGACTATGAGAAAAATTCTTCTATGGTGTCACCCACTTTTGGTGGGTAACATTACCCACTAAAACGGGTAAGCCCATAGGAGAATTTTTTTCTCTTGCATTTGACAGCCAACCGATCAACCACACAGCCAGTAGCCTTTGCCAACCACCATTAGATGATGATATGCCATGTGCCTCCACCACTCGCATCGGCCATGCACTTCTCACCCATCTGGCATTAGCACTTGGACGAAGGTGGGCTACCACCACTCGGAAGGTACTTTGATCATTTTGCAATCGGATGCTTATACTTGTTTTTTTTTGGCCATTTAGTATGGATAATGGGGTGATCTGGAAGATTGACAAACCTTGACCGTATTCTTGTTTTCTCACCTTTGACTAGTTCAGTGGGACCTCCCTTAAGGCCCTTTGGATTACAAAGGGGGGCACTATCTAGAAAGCCATGATTGAGATAATGTAGTTCCATCTTCCCATATATCATAGTTGACACCTTCCATCTCACATTATAGGTCCTATGTCTCACCTCCATTCTTCAGGTACAACTTTTCATTGGTTCTTGGGGATCTGGCACTCACATGTTCACATACCTCGAGTAGGGCTTGGAACTTTTCCCTGGGAGGTTGATGCAACTAAAAGAAAAGGAAAAAGCATACCATGGCCATAACAAACGGAAGAAAGAAAAATCAAAATGCAAAAGATGGCTAGGACATAAGAATTAGCATGTGGGCAAAAGCCTAGCATGAGCTCTACCTACCTCATATGGCCGAAAAAATCAAAATGCAAAAGATGGTTGGGACATAAGAATTAGCACATGGGCAAAAGCCTAGCATGAGCTCTACCTACCTCATATGGCCATTACCTAGTTCTTGAGCACATGATGCTCCATTACATCAAAGAAGAAATCTTTGCATGTCCCAACCTTGATGAGTGATAAACTAACTCATCTCATGTTGAAGCTAGTGGTAACTTCGCAAGGTCTTCTACATAGGATTTGTGTCTTAGCATGTGGAATACATTATTTACCTCTTTTAGGTGCTTGCTTGGTGGAGTAAGTGATTTATATCTTCTTTCCCAAGTCTAACTTAGCAAAAGTACAATAATTAAAGTTAATTACTTATTGCGGATTATTAAGTCATTTTCTAAGGATAAATAATTTAATTATTTGAATTAGAAATAATCTCGATTGTTGATCTCCAAGATGATTCTATAGGGGAGATTGGGGTTAGGGATTTGGACTTAATGAAGATTATAAAGGGAGCCTGGCGAGGAGGTGAAGACACAAGTGTGTGATTGAGTCATCATTGAGAGAAAACATTTTCTCTAAGTGCAAGTGGCTTTATGGACCAGGAGCGTAGAGAAGAAGTGTGAGTGGATTAGGGTGAATCCAGGAGGTTGGGTAGGAGGAGATTGCAGGGCTGAGTTTCCATAGGGAGATTTATTTTATCTAGAGGAGGTTGAGTTGGTGGAGGGTCGAGTTTTTTCTAATGCACATTAGTGGCACACAAGGAGGGTGTAGGTTGAGTTGCTAGTTGAGTATTTGGGACGAGTTCTCCAGGCCGATTTCATTTGGAGGCTGATTTCCTAGAGGTCGAATTCCTTGGGCTGAATTCATTTTAACATCTTAAAGGGGTAATAAAACTACCATATCATACAAAGAAAGCTTTAACCCTTGAGCTATAAATGGTAATACGACGAAAAATCAAGAAGTAAAAGGCACACAATATGGGTGGAAAAACCATGGTCGAGTTCGTAACTCATGCATCCACAATTTCTCCCTCCTCACATCTATACACTCAAGATGTGGACACCCCCATCACCTGGTCCCTTTGACCATGGAACTTGGTCATGAAGCACTCTCCCCTCCATTACCACATTATATTTCACTAACACCTATCAATTGAAGGGTGCACTGGGGAACTGTTACTTTCCTTTAGGGGTTGGAAGCACCTAATAGGGGTGGCCTTTAGCCACCCCTACCTAGGGGAAGAACACCTTTGTGAGATCTTGGTCCTGATTTTGGGAAGGGATCCTTGTTTGAAGTATTAGTTTTCCCTTAACATTCAAGTTTGGTTTACTTAGATGCATTATTGATCTTAGTCCCTAACGACTGCTTGCTTTCACTAGAATTCATGTTGTTCTTATTAGTTGGTTCAGTGGCCTAGGCTTTGGGCACCCACTCCATAGGTACCCAAGCCCTTCATAGAAGTACATTGACCAAAGTAGGTGCACTGTTGAGAGTCTAGATCTTCCTAACAACACTAGCAGATGACACATGTCCGAAAGTACCTCCAGGACCCAGGGTCTTGGTCTAATTTGACCCAGATTTGAGGATTCTACAGGATGACACCATTGGACCCAGTGCGTCCCCAGGCTGGCCTTAACACAACTTGATGGGGAAGGAGCGCTGAATCAAAGCCCGGATGAGGTGGTCTCACACTGAGAGACTAGGGAATGTTTTTGCACCAGTGGAAGCCCTAACACTATAGAGAGGGAGGCCCTGTTTGACAGATGGAGATCCATGGAGACCATTTTATGGCGCCCTAGCTGGATCTTGGGACCCCATAGGAGATTTTTAGGGAAATTTGAGGGCCAACCCTCAAATTTTGGATTTAATAGGCTTCTACACCTTCTTGGACATGTCACCACCCATGGAATTTGAATCATTTATGATGGATGATGTCGGTATTGCGGAGGCTACAACTCACATGTGTGGGAAAATTAGGTTGATTTTGATGTTAGCTAATGGGTTGGATTGTAATACATGGTCATTTAGTGATTTAACTTGCTTTTAGGGGCTTTATAGACATAAACACTTGTTCTCATCCTCATATAAGTAGATGATATGCATATATCTTTTGTTCATCATCACTTGTCCTCATATAAGTAGATGATATGCATATATCTTTTGTTCATCATCGCTTGTAACTATTTCAACCCTCTTAGAGAATTTGACCTAGTTGAATTGTGACTTGTATCTTGTGGAGATGTGATGTATGGTGGAGTTTTTCTATTGTAGCTATTCCTTGGCTTTGGAGATGTCATTTGGAGCAATAAAGGCTTCGTTCATGCATTCTATCTTGTATGTGTAACTTGGATTTGATAAATCTTTGCTTCTTTGTATCTAATGTATGGAATGGTTAATTATCTAACGTTTCTATTGTGCTAGTTATTGTTGAAAATCATTCTATGGATTCTAGATGATAGTATTGCATGCATTACTCACTTATAGAATGTGAATGACAATCCCATGGGTGAACCTTTCAAGTAGCTCTTCCCATTGACTTTTCTTTGTCACAAAAGTGGTATCTAGGGTTTTGAAATCTAAGGTTTCATTATTCCCTTACTACTTGCCAAGATTTAGCAAAATTTTACATTCCCATAGACTCCATCACCGAAGGAAAAGGCATTGGCCTTTGGTTGTTTTGTTGGTCATCCATATGATTTACACCAAAATTTCATTTTTTCTCCAAAAGCTAATTTCAACCCCTCAAGGATAAACCACTAGCTAGGGATAGGGCATGAATCTCAACTAGGGTTGAAGTCATTGGCCTTTGGGAGGATTCAACACTTGTCCAAAAAGGTGGTTGCCTCAAAATCAACTGCTTTTAGTGGCTAATCCATCCATATTAGGGCTAACACCTTATCCCTAGTTAGATTTTTCCTTAGAAATACCCTAGTTTTCCCTAGGCTTCAACTTGTGGCTTATTGAAAACTTCTTGTTCCATGCATTGAAGGTATTCATCTATTAGAAGCATTTTCTTGGCCTTGTGATTCTAGGTTGATTCATTTATCTTGCTAATTCTCAAGCCCTAGGTCATGTTGTGCCCTAATTAGGCATATTGGACCCTATTATGCTAGCTAAGCCTTGTTATTAGGTAGAGTTGTCTGCCTTGAGCTTGTTTTGTCACCTTATCCCTTGTACTTGATAGATCCTTTAGGTGACCTACTAAAGGGAAGTCTCCCTGTGGGGAAAGTCCACAAAAGAGTAGGAGGTAGTGGTTGTAGTCATAGTGGGCCACACCTCATTTTGTTGCCCCTTAGTCTAGCTCTTGTCTTATGAGTCACTCTCACAAGACCTGTTTGATTTTGAGTCAACAGGGTGCTATATAAATTATATATGATGAACAATGTGTGTTAGAGATGTAATTAAGACAACATTAATGAAATATTGCTTTATTTTCTCTCACGTCTTCTATTCACTCTATTTTCTAAATCGTTGGAAGCTCTAGTTAAAAGTTTTTAATGTTACTCCAGTCATCCTAGTTTATCTCTGGAGCTTTTAAATTCCTCTAGGACAAGTGGACCAAGCCACACAATTCAAATCATAGTTGCATTTATCAATGATATATCCAAATGATCATGATAAATACATTAATCTTTGGTAGAATGATTATCTTCAAGAAATTTTCTCAATATCTCAACCATTTCGAAATTATTGTGAATTTGTGATAATTTCAAATTATCTCGATAATTTTGAAATTGCCTCTATATGTTGCCCATTGCATCAAATTGATGCTCAAGGATATGAATAAAACTTACTTTATCGAGGAAGTGATAGAATTGACTAAGAATGTCATTAAATTCAGAAATAATCATGTTATTGTTCTTAGCCCAATGAAGCAATTACAAGAAACAAATGAGTTATGCATCCCACCATCACATGATTTGCTACTAGCTTTGTTTCTCTTCAATCATTTCTTGCTTGTAAGTTGGAGGTGAAGCATGTTTATTTTTTGGAAGTGGGTTGCTAGTCTTTTTAGCTATATGTTGAAAGTATAGGCTTCTACTAAACTATTGCACCAAGATTATATTTGTGAAGGAGTAAAGAGGGTATGCAAAACTTATGAACCTTTGGTCAAGGTTCTTTGTTTGGTTGATGGCGATAAGACCACAATGGGATTCTTGTATGAGGCCATGGATAGCACCAAAGAAGCTATTATTTCTTATTATAAGGACAAGGGTGACAAACAATATGAGAGACTATGTTCTAGCATTTGATTGATGGATGGTGTAATATATTTATCTATCATCCCATTGCTACAATAGGTCTGCCTCAACTATGCTCTCTCTTATTCATATGATATTAGTTTTGATAGTGAGGTTCATGGAGTCCTTACATGTATTCAGAAGTTGGTTCTTGATACAAATAAATGCACATTAATATAAAACAAACATAGATGTATAGGAGGGATTTTAGATTACTTGGATTTGGCATAGCAGTCCAAGCAAGGAAAACTACAATGCTAGGGAAGCAATCTAAATGTTAATAGAAAATTTCAATGTTACTATTTTGTTTTGTTTGATCATTATTTATTAAATCTATTTGGTAGTGGATGAAGGCATGATTTATTTCTTTTGTTCTTCTCTTTTTTGTTGTAGATTTTTGGTGGTAACAATAAAACATTGTTGTTACAAAAATTTCCATTCTAGTGTTGAGAGAGACATATAGCACTTTGGATTGCAAGCTCAATTGAAGTGTATGCTCAAAAACTACACTCAAAGAAGTGCAACACATTGGAATATTAATGCTTAAATGATATGACCTTTGCCTAATGCAATCTTCGGTTGTGTGTGAAACAATTGGAGAGACTAGGTGCTGTGGACACCTTTTTTCTTAAAGGACGTTAACCACATGGCTTATTTGGTGATGGAGACCAAATGGCTTATTAAGGAGGAGTCTCCAAGATGGTTAGACGCAGATGGTTAGATGAGAAGGATGAGGAGAAGTAGGTGTTATTGCCTCCCAAACTTGCACTTCTTGTGGTAAATCCTTAAAACACAAGTGCAACCTTTTCTTGAACTCAAGAGAGATGCCCATTGTTAACACAAGAACCTTCTTCTCGCTTTAGGTTGACTCTTAGGCACAACGTGTGTATTCCTAAGATAGGATTGGCAAAGTTTATGCAATCAAAGTTAAGGTGAAATGGAGAAGTTAACTTTAACAAAAAGAATTTGCTATTTAGGTTTTGTAAATAACGTGATGGGTTATCCAAGACTAGTTCCCATCTACTGGGAAAGTGGAGTCAAAGGAATAAACCATGAGGGTTGTTTTCATATGTTTTTGGGAGAGAATGGAGCTGGATTGAGTAGGTTACCATACTCTTATCTTGTTGTCCCCTAATGCTGAAAATGTTTTTCAAGAACCCAAATGAAGGAGTGATTCCAAATATGCAAGAGGGTGTGTTTACAACTAGATAATGTAGATGGGAGCCATCTATTAATGGAGAAGCATGGCATCTATTGACATTTCCAGCAATAAACAACAAAGGCATATCAAAGAGGAATAAGCCATAATTAATATCTTCTTAAAAATGCACAATCTTCTTAATAAGGAATGAGGTCACTTGTATTTCATCCCTTTAACAAAAATTTGATCTAAACAGTTTCAAGCATATGTACTCATCATTAGAGAACCCAAAAGATTATACCCCTCGAAGAAAAGTCCTCAACTAGCATTCTCTTCAGTATCTTCAACTAAGCTCCAAGGGGGATCTTCCCATATCCCATCATCACAAATGATAGGGAGAGCTACTCTTTAAATAGAATGAGCTTCATCTCCTTACAACAAAATATACTATTTCATAATCAACTCATGTGACGGTCAAACAAATACAAAACAATGAGAGGTTATGCCATGTGTATCTTACCTTGTCAACAAGCTCCAACATCCCATATACATGCATAAATATGTATACAATGAGGCTTCCAAAGGTGAAATGCCCTCACCCTCCTTGAACTTGGGGTTGACCATGTCAAATCATCCATAAAATGATAAAATAATGCCTCCAATGGTGTGCCCTCCAAGTAACCTCCAAAAATAGAACAAATGCCATAAAATGGTGTGTTTCACAAGGTAATGGCCTAGAAACAAGTGACTAATGGCCATTTACTTGTTAGAGTCACGTTGGAGGAGTGGAATGACTTCAATATGTGTGCACAAGGGAGTTAGTGCGCTACTTCCAAGGTTCAACAAACTTTCCATAAATTATAATCCATAGAAACATGTTCAATAGGTCCACACAAGGAAGTAACCCATTGGATGAGTGGACAAACCAACACAACTACCTCCAAATAATATAAAATAATCAAGTGCATAGGTGCTTTTTTGAGAATTGTGCAATGGGACCACATTGATCAACTAAGACAACGATAAAATAATCTTGGGAATGTTGTGCCCTATGGATATGTTCCACCATGACAACCTTCTTCAATATAATAATAATTCTTGCCAAGTCAGATATAAGGGTACTCTTCAAGAAAGGCTCTCCACCACAAAATGGTATAAAATTAATCCAAGACAAAGGTGCTCCCTGGGAAGGTTTGCAAAGTGGTTGTTACCACCCCTAAACAAATAATATAATAAACACCAGATAAAGAGTGCCCTAGGGAACTATGCCAACATATTTCCTTTAACAAATAATATAAACTACTCACCCTAGGAGATGGTGCATGCAAAATAAGAATAATATAATCCAAAACCATGTGTTGTAGGGAGAAACCATCAATCAAGCCCTGTGCTGATTTATAAATCCTTTGGTGCTCAAATGGAGCAACTTAGAAGATTATGCGAAGGGTCTCCATACCTCCAAAGATGTGTAAAGAAGCCAAAGCATGGGAAGCACTTAACTCACCCAAACAACTAGCCAATCAAAGGTGCCTCCATAAGATAACCATTATCCTCAAGGGCATTCCCACCATTGAGGATCACCGTAAAAATTTATGTTAGAGATAATTTCTCCATAATAATAAGCATGAACCAAAGCAAACATACCAATAATTGGACCACCACATACGGTATTTAAGGAGACCTATTATAGCAAAATCTAGTACCGTAGTGCAAACATTCACTAGGTAACCTAGACCAAGTGCAGCAATGAGAGTGTCACCATTGTCACCTTAGCAACTACTTCCCTTATTTTAGTGAAGGAAGGATATCCTACACAAGGGAGGTTTCCCTAGTAATTATTAAGGATCAAATAACCCAATTAACTCAAGCTAAGTGCCCCCTAAGGGTTCTACTGATCCGTAAACTGCCGTGGATATTCCACCAGACAGTTCGTCACAACAAATCTGATAATAATATATTAAAATACTATTTTTTCACACTATTATAGTTTTATTAAAATTCTAGATTTGTATATTTAACTATAATTAGTGCATGCATGTGAATGGAAATTATGCAGAAAAGTAAAGAACGACAAAATAAGCTCTCACACACACAAGACACAAGAGATATGCTTTCTAGGAAACCCTTTCGGGAGAAAACCCATCTGGAAGGTGAGGCCGCTTTGCTCTCTTTCTCTGTTTGGAAATATGGCTACAGGTACAAAGAAGTAATGCTTGTGGCCTGTGGGCTGCTACAGTGCACATATCCTTTGTGTGTGCTCTGCCTCCTACCTCTCCTGCCTATCTTTGCTCAGCTATGGAACAAAATACTCTTTAAAGAATGGAATGCCTTTTCCTCCTAGTGGCCCGGTTATAACATAACCGATAGCCTACTAGTGGTTAAGTTTGACTACAACAACTCTTAAGTAGAGTTATAATATAGACTCTTCCAGAGTCTACATCATAACCATGCGGCTAGCTCCTTTTCCATGAATAATGGGGATTGGCGCGACATCCTCCCGAACTATAGGTGTTAGAACATGAAGGTCAACTTGTGAGTGACATAACTTTTGCATATAGACTCTGATTGATGCGCTTCTTGCACCGTTGGAAAGATATTTGTGTGTAGAATAACATTAAAAGGTGTGGCGCTAAAGCGACAATGTTTTACCCCTGAAAAACATTGTTTGATGCCTCAAAATGCTCCCGAAAGGTTTCAGACCCCATTTTGCCAAATTAGGTTCTGCTGGTAAAAACAGTCCCATGAGCTGATTCCTCCTCTTTTTCCACTCCAAATGCATCGATATGGATGACAAGAAATATAATGATCCAATCCAGATCATCTACAATGATTTTCCACCAATGATAAAGATAGGAAATTAGGGTTTAAAGTGGATGATAGTAATTTCGAGATTTGAGTTCAAAGGTTTCTATGGCTCAATCTATAGGCTTTGGTCAACCAATAGAGGCTCAAGATAAGTTCCCAAACGCAAAATCAAGAAATTATACCTAGCTATCTTAAACTAGCTTGAAAAATCAGCAATTGCAACAATATAAAAATTTATGACAACAACAAATTTAGCCTGGAAAACTATGATTATAAAGTGCAAAATGAGGGTTATAGTTATGAGCAAATAAGAGAATAACTTACAACAATTTTTTATGGTCAAAAATTCATATACTAGTACTTAAACCCTAGATGTCATCCCTAATAAATGGCTGGAATATGCACATTTAATATAATTTTCTCTTATCCAATGTATTCCAAACAATTCCTAAATGTAGGACTGTGTCCCCGCTTTTGGCCCTTGACGTAGGCCCTAAAGGGCCTTTTCCTTGTGCCACGATCCTTTTAGGGCCTTCCCTCTAGTGCTTGACGTCAACCCTGTGGGCTTATTTCCCTTAGCCGTGGCCTTCTAAGGCCTTCCTTCCCCTCATTCAGCCCTTCCTAGGCCTTTCTCCTTCCATCATTTCCCCTTTTATAGCCCTAGCCTATCCTTCTAACCCTCATTTGGCCATTCTTTAGTCATTAATTGAGTTTTCATTAGTATTTCATTTCTAACATTTGGTTTTGCAACGATCTTGGAGCTAACTTGGTGGTTACAGGTAATCAAGTTCATTGGGAGCCTCTCCACTAGGCCATTAGGCTTTTTGGTTTGCTCTCTAATCCCTTTTTGTCATCACTGTATTCATTTATAATTCTGAAGTATTTTATGACAACAGTGTATTCAGGGTTTGAACACATCTAAGATAAGCCTAAATTCACTAATAAATCACCCAAGGCATTAAAAATTAATTTGGAAGTCAAATTGGATGCATATAAGTGAATTTTTGTGAATTGTGGGTTAATTCCCAGATCTGATATGTTTGCTACAGCCATATAAAAATACCTACAACAGTAGTAGAATAACATTGCTTTGGTATAATAATCAATTTGCAAGCATATTTCTTCATTGGCATATCACTTTTTTTCCAGAGAAAAAAATCAGTAACTTTTTATTAAAGAAATAATGAAAAGTTACATAAGCCGATGCACAGAAGCATACAATAAACTGCCACAAGGCACCAGTGCTGACGCACCCATAAGCAACGTTAGAAAAACTAACGCGAGAAAGAGAGAAGAAGGGAGAGAGAAAGAAGAAAGGGGAAAAAGGCCCCAGCAAGAGCAAGAAAACTCATGCATCAAGATTTTCGCCCTTTTTTCTTATCGACCTTACGCCACTCCCCCAGAGTGGGCTCGGTCGTAGCAATGACTAGCTGGGATGATTCTTTCAGCTTCCCTGTTTCTTTGTCTGAGTCTGAGGTGTCTGATTGGTGTTGCCGTTTGTTGCCTCCCATGATTTGATCCACTTTTGTCGTCTCTGCTTTGTCTTGCTGAGTCTCTACTTGGTTTGTATGTGGCTGTGGATCCTTGTTAACTGCTGTATTTTCCTTCTGATTTTCTATTTCAACTTCCTCTATGGTGGTATCATCCTCTTCAGCCTCTGTCTCTACCTCTTCTGTTACCGAAGGGGCTTTCTTTTGAGTAGTTCGCCTCTTTAAGACTTCATCCAAATTCTGCCATCCTCGGGACTTCCTTTGTTGTGGCTTGCTCTTGCTGGGGCATGCTTTGAGCAGATGACCTGTTTGTTGACATCCCCTGCACCTGAAAGCTGTGTTCTCATAGTCCAAAGGTTGTTTCCACTGAATATTGTTAAAAGTCAGGAAGATGCTTTCAGGTAGTCCTTTGCTGAGGTCTACCTCAACGCATATCCTAGCAAAGGTGAAAATTCCTTTTAAGTGTCTATCTGTATCTATCTTTAGCATTCTTTGAAGGGAATTCCCTATAGCTGTTAAGGTCTTGAAGTGCCAAAAGTGTAGTGGTAAATTATGCAGCCTTACCCAAACTGGCATCCTTGAAACCACCATAGTATTGGCGTCAAATTCTGGAAACCATGGTGTGACGAATAATCCCGCACTGCCCCAGAACCATGGTCCTTCATTGAGAATATTATCCCTTTCTTCATTTTCAAGAAATGTTACTATGAAGAAGCCCTTTGAGCAGAGGTGGATCTGGCAGTCTTTTGTCCAGACTGTGTGAATCCATTGGTACAGAGCCTCGGTTTTAGGCCAAAACCCGTTAAACCTACAAATAACAGCTTTATTTTCCAGATCTGAAAAAATGCATTTTACCTCTGGAAGATCCAACGAGATGGATGGACTTTCTGGAGTTTGATCTACAATATACTGCCTTGGCGGAGTATTGAACGCTGCTGGTTCTTTTCCCTTTGAAGGGGCTTTCCCTTTTGTTGCATCACGATAAGAGCTTGTAGGTTTTGATGTTGATCCCTGAAAGCCTTTAGGGCCTGCACCCGAGCTTCCTCCTCTCAGCCTTGTGCTTAAGATGATGGTTGAATCTCTGCCGATACCATAGTGCTGTAGAGTAAAATTCTCCTGTAAGATTTTACCTGCATGTACCAAGCTTAGCAGATTTGAAGGGATGCCTGTATCTACTTGTATTTCTTCCTTTACATTTTTTATCAGTATTCCTGTCCAGATTTTCTTGCATATAGTTTTCCCTGACAGCATCCTTATGAAAATTTGGGTTCGATCTCATTGGCATATCACTTGCATTAGTTGGCCTTGCATTTCTTGAAGGCTGTCGCAATAATTTGAGGTCTGATTTATACTGCATAAGGTCTGCATATAAACATTACAATGGTGGCAAAAGGTGATTGATAGTACTCTAATTTCACTTGGCTCTTGTTCCTTGCATCTTGTGCATCTTGAATAATTGTTTTTTAGTGGAATTGGGTGCCTTTCTTATTACTGCAATCATTGGTCTCTTGGCTGCCCCATCTTGCATTTCATTGCATTGCATTAACGAACACAAGTGCTCTAATTGAATTGGTAATTGTTTGATGGGATTGGCTAATTGCTCTAAGAATATATCGTGGATTAGTGCTCTCTTTCCTCATTGATAGCTGCTATTGTTGTGACATTGTTTCTAAAGGAATAACTCTAGTTTGTCATTGCTTTTATTGGTTATTGGATAAGTGGATACATTGCTCTTCATCATTATTGTGGAATAATCAATTCTTGTGGATTTGCCATTCTATGAATCTAAGTCGCTCTTAGAGGACTTAATCTTGTCTAATCAATAAATGTGATAAGAGATCTAATTGTGTCCATAAGGAATTCAATCCCCGCTCTTGTGTATCTAATTGGCATAGTGACGCTCTATTGTTATAATTTTGAAGATTTGCTAATTGTGCATATAGGTCCTTATCTAATTGTGTCAAGAAACATTGATCTTGTCAATTTAATTGTCTATTTCATAAGCAATTGTCTATTGGCAATCTTGGCAACATTTGATGGCACTCTTTATTTTGAAGCACTTCCTCTTGTGGTGAAGATTGTCGTTATTTATTGTTAAGTACTTCATTGTTCTAAATTGAGATATCATTAAGTACTTAAGAACTTTAACAATCTCACCTTAAGATTAATCACTCATACTTTACTGTTAAAATTGGCAACTAGGGCCAAACTCCACATGGGTCATCTTATTTATGACAGCTGATATTTTTCTTGGATTCCTTTCTTCGAGAGGTGTAGGATTGATCTAAAGATCATTCGATTCTGACATGTACAAATGAAGATATGAATTTATTTATGTTATGGACAAATTGTCAACGTCAGCCAACAAACTCATGTAGGCTCAGAAGCCCAACAGTCACGTCTATTCATCCTGAACATTAGCCTATAAATACATGATGCTTGATCCTCATTTGGACACACTCATCTTCACACATCTCTCTCTCTCCTCATTGATTGGGTACAGATTTCTAGGTAGTCTCTCTCTCCACACGTGCGAAGGAAAAGAAGGATAAATTTATGTTTTTGGACGTTGACCAAGTTTGACCGAATTTCCAGATTGTTCCTTTAACTGTGTTGACCATGCGTTGACCACCTTTGACTGCGTTGACTGTGGTTAGGGCTAACTGCAGGTGGACTGTTTGACCAGACTTTGACTGGGTTGAATTTGACTGTTTTGAGGGTTGTTTCACCTTGCTGTTTGGAGGCCGAAGTTGACTGAAGTTGAACGAATTGTTGAGGGTCAAATTTGCCTTGTTGACTAGCGTTGACTTTTCTGGTTAGGGCTCTTTTGCTGCTATTATAAATTATCAAAATTTGTAAATTGTACTATCTCTCTTTGCTGAACTATTGAAGACTAAAAGAAGATTTGATCAAGGGTTCCCCACATTGGGGTTTGTCCCTGGCTGGTGCCACATCTCGTGTCCTCTTGTCTTGGGTTGTCTTCTACTGTTTATGTTTATGTTCTATCGGCATTTTACTTACATGCTTATGTGATTGCTAAACTGAAATTGATATTGCGCTCATAAAGAAATTGAAGTAAAATTGCTCTAAATCATAAAACATATCATTGTTGCCTTAAATTAACATGGAATCAGAGTTGAGGTGAAAACAAAGCCCAAGCAAGAGTGAAAGAACAATCACCAAAGACAGTTGGACAAGGACAAAAGACTCAATGGGTTCCTCATCCTACTTCCCCCCTGAAGACAAGCTCCATGATAAATCTAACTATCATGGATGGAAGATGTCTCTTGATTTGACTTTGGAAGAAAAAGAAATGATTGATTATGTGCAGGGTAAAATCCCTGAACCTCCTTCAAATGCATCGACCGCTGCGAAGACCAAGTACAATAGGGCTGAAGTCAAAGCAAAGAAGATTATCAGGGATTTCATTGACAAGCATTTGGTGGCCTATATCTCCGAATTGAAGACCTCCAAGGAGATCTACAACAGGTTGGTTGACATGTTCAAGGTTAGTAATGCTAATCAAATTCTATTTCTCCAGAATAAGTTGAAGGATGTTAAGAAGGGCAAGGTCGAGGACATTCAATCCTATTTCTTGAGGATAACTGAGATCAAGAATGATCTACTCTCGATTGGAGAAGTCTTTCTTGACAAGGAACTTACTCTCACCACCCTTGGAGGACTCCCACCTGAGTGGTATTTATTTAGAACCACTATACTCAACAATGATCAAATTCCAGGGTTTGAAGAACTAATGTCAAGATGCATTCAAGAAGAAACAAGAATGGGGGAGCAAGAAATGCCTTCTAATAGAAGCAACTCCACTACCTTCTCCGCTTATGCCAAGAGGAAGAACAATGTAGGTTCAAAGAAACAAAGTCAAGGAAGACTGGGATTCAAAAATGGAAGGAAGGGAAGATGCTTTGTTTGCAATAAGTTTGGGCACTATGCAAGAGAGTGTCCTAATAGAAGGGACACACCTCGAGATGATGACTATCATAACAACTCCAAGGGCAACTTCAACAACAACGATTAAAGGAATGGCAGGTCCAATGGCAAAGGAAAAAGGAATGCAAGACATCAAGGAAATGGTCGACCCTCCAAGAAATCAAGGAACTCCAAGTATGAAGAATCCAATGTTGTTAACAATAAGCAAAAAGAGTACTATCTTATATCGGCCCTCTCCACTGCCTCTCCCCCGGACACTTCGAGAAATTTGCTAATTGATAGTGGTGCCTCAAGGCACTTCACGGGATACAAGGAAGCCCTCTCTAATATGATGGAAAAGGAGACAAACTTGGAGATCATCCTTGGAGACGATGCCACCTATCCCGTGAAGGGAGTAGGGAATGTTACCCTTCAATTGAATCAAGGTAACACTATTCATTTGCAAGAAGTACTCTATGTACCCGATCTCAAGAAGAACCTGGTGTCCATTTCAGCAATGGAAGACAAAGGATTCAAGGTGGCTTTTATCGATGGAAAGGTACGTGTTTGGAAAAGAAATTTTAACGATGCTTTTACTCTTAGGTTCAGGGTTGACACTTTGTATCAAGTTGGAGGAAGTCCATTGGGAACCATGTCTTGTGATACATCTCTACAATTTGAACTATGGCACCGGAGGTTCGCCCATATTCATTATAAGGCTCTACCTGATGTGAGACAGATGGTGACAGGTATGCCCGAGTTCAAAGTATAGCATGAAGGTGTATGTTCGGGATGTGCAGAAGGAAAACTTACAAGGGGACCATTCCCCTCAAGTGATAGCAAGACCACAAACATATTGCAATTTATCCACTCCGACATATCTGGTATGATACCCGTAAACTCCTTCAGAGGATACTTATATTATCTCACCTTTGTGGATGATTATTCTCGCAAGACTTGGATCTACTTCTTGAAGAAGGAGGATGAAGTGTTCACCTAGTTTCGACAATTCAAAGCCTTGATCGAAAACCAATTCAAGAAGAAAATCAAGATATTGAGGACTGATAATGGGACTGAGTGCGAATCCAATTAATTCCAAGATTATTGCAGAGAAGCTGGCATTAAGAGGGAGACTACAACACCATACACTCTCGAGCAGAATGGTGTGGCTGAAAGGAAGAATTGCTCTATTATAGACTCTGTCTGTGCCATGCTTCATGATCAAGGCCTTCCGAAGTTTCTATGGGCCGAAGCTGCAAATACTGCCGTGTATGTTCAAAACTGATGCCCTCATCAAGCATTGGACTCCAAGACTCCCGAAGAAATGTTCACTAGTAAGAAACCCGATGTCTCTCATTTTAGAATTTTTGGAGGCCCCGTATATTTTCATGTCTTGAAAGAGAAAAGAAGCAAATTGGGTGCACATCTAGGAAGAAAGAATCTTTGTGGGCTATAGTGAAAATTCTAAGGGATATAGAATTTATGTGGCTGGTCAAAGGGAAGTTGAGATAAGTCATGATGTCACCTTCGACGAAGATATGGCCCTCACGAAGATAAAAAATCTTCCCATCATAAGGAAGGATAAAGAAGCTGACACCGGAAATCAGGGTGAAAAAGAGGACGAAACAATGCCTGATGTTGATGAACCTATGGATCCTATTGATCCTCCTCCTCATGAGCCCTCCTTCTGTTGATTTTTCTGAATCTAACACATCAGAAATTCCTACTGCATTATTTGGTTTATTTCACCTACTTGTTTATTCCTTAACAAGTTATTTAACCATATAAATACTGAAAATAGACACAAATGCAGTCTCAACCATCTACAGGTCATCAATTGAAATAACATACGAACATACAAGGGACACTGTTATTTTTGGACATTCGTCCCCGGAAAAAACCCAACTTGGGAAAACTGGTGCAACAATTTTGAGGGTTTTATTATTAAGCAGCTTTCTTGAGTACAACTAGGGTGCCAAACTGGCTCACCCAACAGAGAAATCAATCTGACAGTAATACCTCTCTTCGGAAGCAGATATTCAGCAAGTTTGTGCCACGAAAATCTCTCCAATGCTTCTCTGAAGATCTGCGTCAGCCCTCCTGGCCTCTACATCACTCAGAAGCCCTCTGTGTCAACCTTATTTTGCTTTGCGCTGGCTCTCTGGCCTTCTACGTCACCCACGCAGGCCCTGCTAGCCTCTGCGCAGTCACTCTGGCCCTCTGTGTGGCTCCTGCTGGCTTTGTGTAGCCTCCTCTACCTCTGCGCTGGTCCTTCGACACTATCTTTGGCTCTCTGTTGTGCACTCACTGCTCCTCGCTGCGACTCAGATCACTTGTTCGATTTCTCTCAGCAAACCCTGCTCCAGAAAATCAAACTGACTGATCAATCTTGGTGTATCTTCAACTGACCCTCAAGCCTCTTATACTTTTTCTATTGAGTCTTTAATGGTCGAGATTAAATCTCTATTCAACGGCTAAGATTTGATATGGCTTGATCCATGTCTTTTAGAACATTCTCACCCAGTTTTATATTAATACCCATTAATATTTTAATTTTCCTAAGTTTAGACTCAGGAACTCCATTAAAAATATTAATTATTTTAATATCTCTAAGCGGGTGGAGTTTCTCCAAACCATTTCTGGGTCTTGGAGATCTCATGTGCTTTAGCCTCTCCACCAATTTTCATGGCTAGAGCACATCCGATCCTACCCTAAATCAACACTCCTTCTTAGCGAGGAATGTGCTCTAGTAATGCTCCACCATTGAACATTACCTTGATCATCCGACACCAGTACTTGTGCTAATGCTTGGCCTGTTGCCCAACATCCTCTGCACTGCTGCCTCCTATATTGTTGCCCATGGCTCTGCCACTGCCACCACTACATCTGTACTGCAGCTCCCTCTGCATCCGTGCTGCTGCTGGTCCTTTCTCCCGACACTGCATCTGCACTGCAACCCTCTCTCATCACGCTGCATCGTGTTGCCCATAACACTACTACTGCTACTGTTGCACTGCAACTCAGTTACTGAGACGTTGGTAACTTATCTACCCAACTACTGACATCCTTATCAGGCTAGAAGCCCTCCTGATGCTGAAGCTCTCTCTGCTGCTATCCTGTGCTCCCTGTGCTCCCTCTGCGTTGCTGCAACAACTCTGTGCCTCTCGCATTGTTGCAAACACATTTGTGCCTTTCTGCACTGCAACAACCACTTCTGTGCCTCTCGCACTGCTACAACCCTCACTGCGCTGCCACAGATCCCTGCACTTTAGCATTGTTCTGCCGCTGCATCCGCATCTTGCTTCTACTGACATTCGTCATCTTGCTACTGTCTCTCGGGGCTCCTGTAGCCGGATATGATCAAAGAGTTTGGGTATCGCAAGGATCCTGCCCCTCATCTTCTGTAGTCCTCTTGACTACAGCTCGATGTCTCCCCACCTCTTCTCTAGAGGTGCATGAGCACTCATGGCACAGTCGTCATTCGTCTTGACTTCTTTCTCCGCCTTAGTTGGAGCTGCTTTGGAGTCAGAAGCCTCTCCCTTATTCTTCTTCCTAGGACACTGGGTTGCATAATGGCCTAGCTCCCTACAATGGAAGCACTTTATCTTGGAGATGTCGTTCTTCCTCTTCCCCTGTTGTCCTGCAGATGCTAGAGCCGCATCCTTCTCCTCCTCTTTCTTGATTCGACCTCCTTTGTTGCTACTTCCCACCTTGGTCAGTTGTCTGATATCTTCTTGGCGAAGAGCTGCCCACATCTCTTACCAACCTGGAAGAGTAGCTCTGCCCAAATTGCTTTTGACAAATGTCTCCCAATCCTCGGAGACTGCATTCAAAGCGGTCCTTACCATGAACTCCTAATCCGTCATGGCCCCTATGGAAGTAAGTTGGTCTTGAATCTCTTGCAACCTGCTGAGGTATAGATCTATCTTCTCCCCCTTCTGCATCTGATATGACCACAGATGATTCTCCAGTAGCGTCTTCCTCTGCACGGAAGTGCCCTGATACAATGTCGTCAAGGTATCCCACATCTCCTTTCCCGTGTTCTTTTCGGAAATATGCTGAACTACATGATCCTTGACCCCATCAAGGATTATGCACTTTGCCTTGGCCATTGCATTCTCATACCTTTCATTATCAGCTAGGTCAACTGGGATAGCCACGGTTCTCAAAGCGAAGCCCTTGATGCGATGTCTATCCAGAACAGACAGGATCTTGGCCTTCCAGATGACAAAGATGGACGCCCCGTCCAACCTGTCCTGATCCCTCAGTCCATTCATTGCCATCTCCGCTCTTCTTCTCGACTCTCTCTGAGTCTCGATTTCCCTCTTGGAAGTTCTCTTCTAGACTCCCTCTGAGTCTCGATTTCCCTTCTGGAAATCCTTCTGCCAGCAGTTGAATCGCCCCTCTCCGATCCTCTTTGCCCCTGCAACACAGATTTGGATTTCTTGGCTAGAAATCCGCCTAGGCAATGACTCCCTCTACCTTGGTTCTGTCCCGTTAGGTACTGTTCTGCTTCGATAACAACAACACCCCACCATCTTCCCAATCCACAATCTGCCCACAGCTGCCTAGGCCCCGACAGCTGAAGAAACTGAGCCTCTTAGCTCTGCGCAATCCCGGCAAGGCTGAATTGTATCTCTGGCCAACTGCGTCACTCCTACCTGGCTGAGTAGGATGACGTGGCTCTTTCGTGAGCCTCCTCTGCCTTTCACTGCCTTTGTGCTGGCCTTCTCTCTGGCTCGAAATGATGACGTAGGCCCTCTGCGTCACTCCTTCTCTGCTGCCTTTTGCTTAGGAACAACTGTCTCTTGGGACAGTGGTTTTTGCTGCAAATTTTCTGAATTTTCTAGTGCCTTCAGTTCTCTTGTGATCTCCAATGCTCCGATACCATGTTGATTTTTCTGAATCTATCACATCAGAAATTCCTACTACATTATTTGGTTTGTTTCACCTACTTGTTTATTCCTTAACAAGTTATCTAACCATATAATTACTGAAAATAAACACAAATGCAGTCTCAACCATCTAGAGATCATAAATTTAATAACAAATAAACACACAAGGGACACCATTATTTTTGGACAATCATCCCCGGAAAAGCCCAACTTGGGAAAACTGGTGCAACATTTCTGAGGGTTTTATTATTAAGCAGCGTTCTTGAGTACAACTAGGGTGCCAAATTGGCTCACCCAACAGAGAAATCAATCTGGCAGTAATACCTCTCTTCGGAAGCAGATATTCAATAAGTTTGCTCCACGAAAATCTCTCTGACGATTCTCTGAAGCTCTGCGTCAGCCCTCCTGGCCTCTGCGTCACTCAAAAGTCCTCTGCGTCAGCCTTCTGCTGCTTTGCACTGGATCTTTGGCCTTCTGCGTCACCCACGTAGGCCCTGCTAGCCTTTGCGCAGTCACTCTGGCCCTTTGCGTGGCTCTTGTTGGCTTTGCGTAGCCTCCTCTGCCTCTGCGCTGGTCCTTCGACACTATCTCTGCCTCTCTGCTATGCACTCATTGCCCCTCGTTGCAACTCAGATCACTTGTTCGATTTCTCTTAGCAAACCCCTCTCCAGAAAATCGAACTGACTGATCAATCTTGGTGTATCTCTAACTGACCCTCAACCCTCCTCTTATACTTTTTTTGTTGAGTCTTCAATGATCGAGATTAAATCTCTACTCAACTGCTAAGATTAGATTTGCTTTGATCCATATCTTTTAGAACATACTCATTAATATTTTAATTTTCCTAAGTTTAGACTTAGGAACTACATTAAAAATATTAATTATTTTAAAATCTCTCTAACCAAGTGGAATTTCCCCAAACAATTTCTGGGTCTTGGAGATCTCATGTGCTTTAGCCTCTCCACCAATTTTCATTGCTAGAGCACATCCGATGCTACCCCAAATCAACACCTCCTCCAAAAGGAGACCCTCATGGCTTAGGGAGACTCTCGAAGATGCAGAGAGACACATTGCACCAAGGGGGACTTTCCTTGAAAGCAAGAAGCCGAACAGGTATCAAGGATATTTGACCGCCATGAGCACTATCATTCAAAATGAGTCTTCATCATTCGAAGAAGCCGTGAAGCAACAAGTATGGAAGGATGATATGAATGAAGAATATGAGTCAATTATGAAGAATGATGTCTGGGATGTGGTCCCTAGACCCTAGGACAAATCGGTTGTCACCTCTAAGTGGCTCTACAAAATCAAGCATGGAGCTGATGGAAGTGCAGAAAAGTTCAAGGCTTGCTTTGTTGCCCAAGGCTTCTCTCAAAAGGAAGGTGTAGATTACGATGAGATATTTGCACCTATTGCCCGATACACCACTATCCGCTCGATCATAGCCCTTGCTGCCTCACAAGGATGGAACCTACATCAGATGGATGTCAAGACCGCCTTCTTGCATGGTTCAATCAAAGAGGAAGTCTATGTGGAACAACCCGAGGGGTTTGAGGTTCATGATCGAGAATCTCATGTATGCAGGTTGAAGAGAGACACATTGCACCAAGGGGGACTTTCCTTGAAAGCAAGAAGCCGAACAGGTATCAAGGATATTTGACTGCCATGAGCACTATCATTCAAAATGAGTCTTCATCATTCGAAGAAGCCGTGAAGCAACAAGTATGGAAGGATGATATGAATGAAGAATATGAGTCAATTATGAAAAATGATGTCTGGGATGTGGTCCCTAGACCCTAGGACAAATCGGTTGTCACCTCTAAGTGGCTCTACAAAATCAAGCATGGAGCTGATGGAAGTGTAGAAAAGTTCAAGG
>APFE030644309.1:775-15556 GCA_000404065.3 Pinus taeda | reverse complement strand
CCCTTCCGAAACACAAAGAAACCCCCTCCAAAGGCAAACCCCCCCCCCCCGCTGTGCATTTTCTTTAGAAATTATTAGGTTTTGATTAAAGTATAAACCAAGCGCCAAAACCCATTAACCCATTTCCTAAAGTTTAAACCCACCCGCGCCGAAAAAAATTAAAAAACTAACCCGCGCGCACCTATACTAAATTTTTCGCACCTTCTCCGCCCGTCCACCATCCGATCGCCACTCCCAGATCCAATGGTTGATATCCATATCGGGCGCCCTTTTGTGTGGGCACGTTAGCACCCGATGTCCGACGGTTTTACTGTCGTAGACTGGGATAGCTGGTGCGTTCCCATTGCATCGGGCCGCCCCTCACAGAAACTGCTTCCGTGTCAAAAGCGGTCCGATGCCCTGCCAAAACCACCTTCCCCCCATGTAACAGGAGCACCGCGTCATCCCGCCATGTCGGCTCCACCTCACCCCTTCCTACCTGCGCCTGGCCCACGTCACCTGCCACCTTGTCCCGCCATGTCATCACCCCGCCGTACTGCCATGTCACCCTGCTGACGTCACATCCATATAAGAGGACCCCACTGCTGACATCATACTGACGTCATTCACCGTACAGCTGACATCATGCTGACGTCAGCAGCCAAAAACGGAAAAACACGCAAGTGCGAAAGTCAAGCTTCAGAGCTCCGGAATGAAAAACAGAGGCAGTTTTCGATGCGCGATTAGCACGAAGCGCTAATCACGCATCACTATGTGAAATGAGGCATATTGGAGAATCTTTAGGGAATCTTTTGATTCCTCGGCCCTTTTTGCACCGAAAAGGCCCGAAAAAGCCCGATTTTTCCAATTTAAGCGTATTTGAAGACAAAGAGAGACCAGGATCAGAGATTAAAGAGTATCATATCAAATATGCAGCTAAAAAGCGTGTCAAAGAGTATCAAAGTAGCAGCGAACCGTATCAGAGGAGGTTTTCTCAGGGCTCGAGGCAAATCCAGCATTAAAAGTAAAGCCTTGAAAGTCAAGAAACAGTTGAGGACGCATTGAAAGCTCATTAGCACAAATGACTGCACATTAAACTCATAGGAGATTAGTGGACCAGAACTCAATGCACAGTTATGACAGAACCACTGCACCAAGCCACAGAGGACATCATATTAGCTTAATTTTTTATCCAGCTGCCACTGGCGCAACCCAAAAAGACTTGATTACATTTAATTCCAGCATAAGTTAGGTTTAGAAAGCCTTTTTCCTGCAGACCTATTTAGGTCGGTTGTAATAAATGACTTTAGATATTTTGCTTATATATACCACCCTGAAGAATGGAGTAGGGGTTGGTTTCTTGGTTGCTTGTTTGTTCTTTGTTAGCTCGATATTTCAAGCAGAGACTCGCACTGTAAATGTGATATTTTCTATAATCAAAGACTGCTGAAAGTATGGATTCTGAATCTGTCTGTTGTGCCCTATTGGTCAAGGAGTTACTATGGAATTCTTGTGCCTCAACATGGTTCAATAAGTGTTTCTTTAACTCTGTTTAGTTTTTATGTTTATGTTATCATCAATCCACCATCTAAATTGCAGAAAAGAAGAATAGTTTAGGATTTGCTTGGCTGCACCCTAGGCTCAATTTATGCAATTTCTCTATGTTTTCATCAGGAATAGTTATGAACATGTATACTTAAATGATCTTTTTTACGCTACTTATTTCACATATGAATGTTTGTTTAGGAATTCTTAACTGCTCCTAGATAACCATTCATTCACTTCTCCTCCCTGTTAGTTGGTGAAATATTCTTGATTCCCCTTCATCACTGATTATCCTTCCATCTCTTCAGCAATCTGGTAATTGTCCCATGTGTAGCTATCCCGCTCCATAATCCTCTTTTGACCAAGAAAACGCAGCAACAAGCCTTAATCCATGACTCCATGCCCAATGGTTTGAAACTTATCGCAATTTGCCTCTCTGCTTGGAATTATCTGCCTCACAATCATCTTCCATCCAAACAAAAAAAAAAAACCCTTGAACTCAAAAACTAGCCTAAAATCAGCCTCAACAGAGCTAAATCATTAAGAGAGAGCCCACTCTGATTGCAGGTGGGATAGAACCTGCAATCCAAAGATTGGTTTGTGGTTACCTTGGCCGTATCCATTCAGGAGCTTAGGGACAACCTGAGTGATAACATAATGGCGACTCCACTGGGGACTTCCTCAGATATTCTCACAAAACCCGTCTAAAGCTCCACAGAGGAAGAAACCGACTTTAAAAGGTTCGGTCGACCTGTGTTCTTACAAAATTTCCCAAAAAACAAGTTAAAAGCTGGCTCCCAAGAAGCATTCGCGCCACACCAAATTGAATCTGGACCCGAATCCCCATGCTATTTTTGAAAACCCTAACATAATCCCTAAAATCCGCAGAAAGCAAGAACAACAAGAATATTTTACTGCTTCTATTCCCAAAACAGTTCTACCTAGTAGTTTCGCAACCCTTGTCAAAGTTTTGTTCTCCTCAAACCCTTCTTCCCCGTGCTCATCATCCACTTCCCCAACCGCTGTGTCTGTGCCTGCACCTCCATTCACTGCAAATACTACCATTACCACTCCCAGTATCCCAGTCACTCCAGTCGTTCCCCTTATCACTGTTGTTCCTCTTATCCCTGTTAATATGGCTAATAGATATGCACCCTTACAGCTGCCTGCCAATCCCGGGGCTATGCCTCAGGACTATCACACAAAAATTACCTATTTTGATGGTACAAATTCCTGTACAGCCCTGCAGCATACCAAGAAGATGCAGGATTACTTTGAGAGTTATGAGATTGATGATGACAGTGTCAGAATGAAGATTTTTGTCCAAAGTTTGACCGGTGATGTCAGAACCTGGTTTAGGTCACTTACACCCAATTCCATTTTAAATCCAGAAGTCTTATACCAAACATTTATTAACAGATGGGAGAAAAAGAAATACCCCTTGCACATACTATCTGAGTATTATACTATCAAAAGAGGACCTCAAGAGGCTATCTTGGATTACTGTGCAAGGTTTAATAACGTTTACAATGCAATACCTCAAAATTTGAGACCTCCGCCTGATCTTACTTTATACAAATTCCCTGATGGTTTTGATGCTGAGATGGAATATCAGTTAAGGGAAAGAGCCCCTCAAAGCCTTGCAGAGATGCAAGATGTTGCTGTCAGTGTGGAGGCAAACCTAATTGCCAAAAGAAACAGAGCCAGAACCGAGAGAAGAACCACTTTCAAGGAAGAACCCTCAACCTTAGATCAAAAAATAGATGTTATCATCAGCGGCATGCATAGGCTAGGAGACAGAGTAGAGAGCGTCGAGAGAAAATCATCATGGGAAGGACAACAATCCAACACCATAAGGAACCCGAACTTCAGAAAAAATCAGACCACAAACGCTGGAAGGGCTAGTCCCGACCATGAAATTAGGCCTCCTTTCCAAGAAAACTATGCGGAGGCATCCAAATCCAGTGAGCCCGCAGATGGGACTCACATGAACCTGATCGATTCGAATAATGAACAACAAGTCTTTCTCACTGAAGAGGACCGAAACTACCCTGATGTAAAACAATTTCAGACCAAGTCGGGAGAGTCCTTTGATTTCAAACAAGGTTATGATTCTGCTGTGTATGAAGTGCACAAACAATATAAGTTAAGAACAAGGACCATTGATGTCCCTGCACCCAACAGAACAAAGGATAGCAAGCAGCCCAACAAAATTAAAGACAAGGTCACCATAACTCAACCAGCTGATATTGTTGTCCCAAACCCGCATCAGGTAACTGTAGAAGACATAACAGACATGCAACCTCCTATTGGTCAGCCTCTACCTTCCTCTCTCTCAAAAGAAAATTTGAACAACAATCCAAAAAATCTTCCCAAAACAGAAATACCACAAACTTTCATTCATCATAACACTGACATTCAGAAAGAAGATATAGAGAATATGCCTGGAAAAGAGAAATATTCTACTATCAACACTAAGAATCCATTGGAGAAACCATTTAACTTAGAAGTAGAAATTGGAAAACTCAAGATATCCATTCCCCTCTCAGAACTTGCTAAACATGATATATATAGGCAACAAATCCAAAGGTCACTTCAACTACCAGAGATCAGGGACGATGTAAATGTTTTAGATGATACCCCTGAGCTGTTGTTTGGTCCAGAAGTTAACGTTAAATCAACATATGGACCCGTTCCACCCTTTTATGTCAGTTTCCACATACATGAAAAAATCTTGCATAATGCCATGTTTGACTCAGGAGCTTCACATAATCTTATGCCCAAAGCTGTAATGAAAAAACTGAACCTTGATGTCACAAGACCCTATAAGGATTTATACTCCTTTGACTCAAGTCAAGTCAAGTGTTTAGGCTTAATCAAAGACCTTTGTGTGTCTCTAGTCCAATTTCCCAACAAGACAATCCTAATGGATGTAGTAGTTGCTGACATTCCAACGAAGTATGGCATGCTCCTATCAAGATCATGGGGAGAAAAACTGCAAGGATCCCTTCAACATGACCTCTCTTATGCCATGATATCTGTCTTTGGGCATCCAAAGAGACTTTATAGAGAAACACTGATGAAATATGTGGTAAACAGTGAGGAAAAGCCCCAAACTTTCCAATTTACTCAATCCATTCTGATATGGATTCTTTTATTTTATTTAATGATGACACCAATCCTCCAACTGATGCTAAGCCTTCAGCCTTAGAGCAATAAACATGCATCAATGACGAATCAGTTGCCAATGTCCATGAAATTTCCACAACAGTGAAGGCAACTAGCAAACAAGAAGTACCTCTCGAAAAAGAAATGATAAGTCTGCCCAATCCTCAAATAACTGAAACTCTTAATACAAACCTTAAGCAAGAAATCACATGGTATCTAGAGTTTGATGGTTCTGTCAATAAATTAGGAGCAAGGGCAAGAGTATGGATCTACAATACACATGAAAATCATGCAAAAGGGCATGCCTATAGATTAAATTTCAGATGTACAAACAACATGGCAGAGTATGAAGCTCTCCTCTTAGGCCTAAAATTGCTCAAAGTTCTAGGAGCTACTAAAGTGTCCATTCTAGGTGACTCCGACTTAATTATACAACAAATGAAAGCTAACTTTGTTACTAATGACAGTAGAATGAGAGCCTACAGGACTGTTGCCATAGAAATACTCAATTCTTTTAATGAGTCCAAGCTTGCCAAAATTTCGAGAGACCACAATATTCATGCTCATAGTCTAGCAACTTTTGCTAGCACATGCAAGCTTCCCTTTGAACCAAATCACCATTTCACTGCTGAGATAAAACATAGACCCTCGGTCCCCAACAATTTCAAGGATTGGCAAGTGTTTCAAAATGATGCCCAAATTAACAATTTCCTCACTCTTGAGGTCGAATTTTCGAACACAAACATTGACATGGATGCCATCAATGATTCCCAACAGCTCATAGAAGAAAATCAGCAGGCTTTAACAGCTGCAACAAAAAAAATCCTTAACCCAACTGTTTTTGACAATGCAAACATAGAACAGCTAGAACAAATGTGTTTAGAGGAAACAGCCAGAGCAGAGGATGATTTTATTGATCTAAAGAGTAATTTTCTACCTGCTGGCCTTACTCCATTAGAAGACATGTTTGATGACAATGATGTGCCCAAAAATCCAAAAATGGAGCCTCTAAATGCTGCTATAGAAGAACACAACATAGGAACATCAGAACAACCCAAAATGATTAAGTTGTCCAAAAATCTGCCCCCTGATCAAAAACCAAAATATGTGGATTTGTTCAAAGAATTCCAAGATGTATTTGCTTGGAGTTATGAGGACTTGAAGTCCTATTACACCTCAGTGGTTCAACACACCATTCCCCTAAAACCAAATCAAAAACCGTTCAAACAGAAGCTTAGAAGAATCAACCCCATGCTTCTTCCCCTCATTGAAAGAATAAATAAAGAGAATGTTTGAAGCAGGTATCATTGCACCCATCAGATTCTCTGAATGGGTATCTAACTTAGTTCCCACAAGGAAAAAATTAGGAGAGATAACACTGTGTGTAGACTTGAGAAATTTAAACCAGGTCTCTCTAAAAGACCACTATCCTCTGCCTAAAATGGACCATATCTTACAAAGAGTAGTGGGATCCTCTAGAATTTCTTTACTAGATGGTTTTCAGGATTTAATCAGATACTTGTTCACCCAGATGACCAAGAAAAGACAGCCTTTACCACACCGTGGGGAACGTTTAAGTAAGTTAAAATTCCTTTCGGGTTAAAAAAACGTTGGTGCTACCTTTCAAAGGGAAATGGATATTGCATTTTCCAAGGAGATACATGATTTCCTCGTTGTATACCTAGATGACCTAACCCCTTTCTCCAAATCTGACCAAGAGCACCTTAAGTACCTAAGGAAAATCTTCATGACATGCAGGAAATATGGCATTTCCTTGAATCCTAAGAAGTCCCTGTTTTCCCTTGAGGAGGGAAAGCTCCTAGGCCACATCATATCAAAAGATGGGATTAGAATTGATCCTGAGAGAATTCAAGCTATCCTCCAAATCCCATATCCAAGAAATATAAAAGAGTTGCAAGCATTCTTGGGAAAGATCAATTTCCTAAGGAGATTTATCCCAAACCTAGCTAAGCTAATAAGGCTATTGAGCAATATGTCAAAAAAAGATGCCAAGGTAAGATGGTCTCTTGAAACCAAGCAAGATTTTGAGAGTATCAAAGCTGCCTTGACTCAAACGCTTGTCCTCACCAGTCCGCAATTCGAAAAAGATTTTATCGTTTTTTTTTTGGCATCTGAGCACACCATAGCAGATGTCCTTTTGCAAAAAGATGATCAAGGTAATGAAAAGCCAATTGCTTTCTTCAGCCGATCTTTAAGAGATTCTCCCTTAAAATATCAGATTATGGAAAAGCAGGCTTATGCCCTGGTTAAGGCCATCAAAGATTTTAGAATTTACATCTTATATTCCCATGTGATTGCCTATGTCCCAAACTCTGCCGTAAAAGATATATTAACTCAAGAGGGACTGCAAGGCAAAAGAGGCAAGTGGATTGCCAGCATTCTTGAATACGACATTGAAATAAAACCTACCAAGCTCATAAAAGGACAAGGTTTAGCCAAACTAATGTCCGAAGCAAATTTCCAAGCCTTAGACATCAATCAACTAGAAAATGAACCGGAGTTGGCGACTCCACAGATCAGTGAAACCTTTTTGCAATCCCCATGGTATGCTGATATTTGCTTTGTATTGTTAAACCTATGTGCTCCCCCAGGATTGTCCAAGACCAAGAAAAGATTTTTAAGCATGAAATCATCAAAGTTTTGTGTCATAGATGGTGCTTTGTTTTGGAAAAATCATGAAGGAATATTGCTTAATTGTTTTACTATGAATGAAACTAACAGCATCATGAAAGAATTCCATGCAGGGGACTATGGAAGACACTTATATTGGAAGTCCACTACTGACAGGATTTTAAGGGCTGGTTATTATTGGCCCTCTCTTTTGCGAGATGTCAAGAAGTTTGTTGTTTCATGTCACAAATGCCAAATCTTTGAAGGGAAAAGAAAATTACTGCCTCTGCCCCTTAAGGCCATTTCAACCGAAAAGCCTTTTCAACAATGGGATCTCGACTTCATTGGTGAAATTCATCCCTCTTCCTCAGGCCAGCACAAGTGGATTCTAACAGCCACTGATTATTTCACTAAGTGGATTGAAGCCATCCCATGTAGACAAGCCAACGACTCCACCATTATCCAATTCCTTGAGAGCAATATCCTTTCCAGATTTGGTTGCCCTGAGAAGATTATCACTGACAATGCTACTACCTTCAAATCCAAAAAGATCATCAATTTTTGCCACAAATTCGACATTACCTTGGGCCACTCCACAGCCTACTACCCTCAAGGTAATGGCTTGGCCGAATCATCCAACAAAAGCCTCATCAACATCATAAAGAAGCTGCTAGAGGAAAACAAAAAGAACTGGCACAGGAAGCTCACAAATGCTCTGTGGGCAGACAGACTCTCAACTAAGAAATCCATTGGGATGAGCCCTTATGAGCTAGTATATGGCATGGAAGCTAAATTTCCTTCATCTTTGGGCATTCCTACTATCAAGCTATTGCAGGAAATTCAGGGCGAACCAAATGACATGCATAGAAGAGTAAATCAAACCATTCATCTTCAGCAAACCAGAGAACAAGTATATGACAGAGCTCAAATGTTGTAAGAAAAACTCAAAAAAGATGTTTGATAAGAAAGCTAAAGCAGAGGATTTCTGGGTTGGCAGCAAAGTTCTTAGGTGGGACTCACGAAGAGAGGACAAGGGAAAGCATTCCAAATTCGATTTCCTATGGAAAGGCCCATACATTATCAGCGTTGTGCAAGGCAATAACACGTATTTTCTCAAATCTCTAGATGGCAGCACAGCCGAAGAAGGCCCTGTTAATGGTCGAATGCTAAAAAACTACAATGATCCCTTTTGAAAGAAAGAACAGGCGGTGTTATTTTCTGTACATAAATGTTTGTATATATCAGCACTTTGATTTTATTTTGTAACAGCCCAGATGCTAAACCACGCGGAAGAAAGCAGGCAGTGCTTCATAATTCACTAGCAAACCAGTTGAGAGAAAGTGTTGTGTGTGGTCCAAAAGTTCAAATCAATCCAACAGTCAGCACTAAAAAGTCTTCAATGCACAGCAACAACAGAAGATCAAGGCAATCTGACCTGTTGTTCTTGGCTTCTCACAAGGAGAAGCCATCCCCAAGTGGAGCCACTGTTAGCCTCCTGCTGCAGCAGGTTACTCATATTTCATGATGTACATTTGTACAGGCCAAATATGTCATACTTTGCATGCTGCAATGCTCCATATTTGCTAAGACTCACCAAAAAGAAGCCATGAGATAATGCTACTCAAAGTTCATCTACTGCATTCTTGTTTTGAAGAGTTATTCCATTTTTGTAAAGTTTTCATCTAAAGGGAGGTCCAAACAGCTTAGTCTTGGTCTCCCTAGGTTTCAATTTCCTGTATTAGAATATAGAGAATGAATAATCTAGCCAAACAACTTAATCTTGGCAGATTCTTAGATAGGTAGAGAATCAAAGGATCCCAACTTCTTAATCTGGGTCCTTGGAGGAAATAAGTGTAGATGTAGAATAGGAAGACATCAAAAGAAAAAGTTGAAAAGCTGGGTCTGCAAGTCCAAGTGCACCCAAACCAAAAAGAAAAAAAAAAATTAGGTAAGTAGGCCGGGTAGGTAATTTTGAGGTTGCAGAATGTTGATTTGTGATTAATTCCACATTTTCAAGTGTTACACTCATACAGATCGTAGTCAGCAGACAGTTCCCATCGGAAGGACGTCAAGAAAGGCATGACTAACTTCCTCTTCTTCCTCTTCCCTAAATCACTTACTAACTTCCCCTAAAGAGGTCAAGATCTGCTTGATATCTCTTAGTTTCACCATTTTCCATGTCATTAGCCTTGGTAAAGATCTGCTTTACTCAAGGAGGCTCCATACTTTCTCTACAAAGTTCTATCTTCCCTTCACAGCCTAAGATCTCTGAAACTTAGCGCTTTCTGGTCACTTTCATATTAACTCTTGACATTATTATGTAAATCCCTATATATTTCCCCTTCCCCCTATTAAAACAATGTTAATAGCTCCCCTATGTAAATATCCCCTCCCCCTGGTTGAAATATAACCATAAACATCCCTTGGGACTTACTAAGTCATCTGGACCTTAGTAAGAGCCCCATCTCTGCATAAATTTACCCCTCCCTAGTGTTTAGACTCCTTCCAAAAAACATAAAACCCCTCTCCAAATGCAAACCCCCCCTCCCCCGCGCATTTTCTTTGGAACTTATTAATGTTTTTTTAATAAACCACCAAGTGCCGAAACCCATCAAACCCTTAACCTAAAGTTCCAACCCAAACGCGCCATGAAAAATTAAAAAAAATAACGCGCGCGCTGTTTCACTAAGCCTCGCGCACCTTCTCCACTCGTCCACCGTCGGATCGCCCCCTCCAGATCTGATAGATGTTATCCATATCGGGCGCCCTTTTGTGTGGGCACGTTAGCACCCGATGTCCGACGGTTTCACCGTCGTACACCGGGACAGTTGGCGCCTTCCCATTGCGTCGGGCTGCCCCTGACAAAAACCGCTTCCGTAGCAAAAGCGGTCCGATGCCCCCCCAAAACCACCCTTCCCCTCGCATAACAGGAGTTTCGCGTCACCCTGCCACGTCTGCGCCACCTCACCCTTTCCTGCCTGCGCTTGGCCCACGTCACCTGCCACCGTGTCCCGCCACGTCATCACCCCGCCGTACTGCCACATCACCCTGCTGACATCAGCATGCTGACATCATATCCATACCAGAGGACCCCACTGCGGATGTCATGCTGACATCATCCGTCGTACAGTTGATGTCATGCTGACATCAGTAGCCAAAAAACGGAAAAATACGCAAGCGCGAAAGTCAAGCTTCAGAGCTCCGGAATGAAAAACAGAGGCAGTTTTCGATGCGCGATTAGCGCGAAGCGCTAATCGCACATCGCTACAGGAAATGAGCCATATTGGAGAATACTTAGGGAATATTTTGATTCCTCGGCCCTTTTTGCACTGAAAAGGACGGAAAAAGCCCGATTTTTCCAATTTAAACGTATTTGAAGACAGAGAGAGACCTAGTTCAGAGGTTAAAGTGTATCAGATCAGTGTGAAGATAAAAAGCATGTCAAAGAGTATCAGAGTAGCAGCAAAGTGTATCAAAGGATATTTTCTCAGGGCTCGAGGCAAATCCAGCATTAAAAGGAAAGCCGTGAAAGTCAAGAAGCAGTTGAGGATGCATTGAAAGCTCACCAGCACAAATGATTGCACATTAAACTCACAGGAGATCAGTGGACCGGAACTCAATGCATAGTTATTACAAAACCACTGCACCAAGACACAGAGGACATCACATTAACTCAATTTTGATCCAGCTGCCACCGGCGCAGCCCAAAAAGACTTGATTACATTTAATTCCAGCATAAATTAGGTTTAGAAATCTTTTTTCCTGCAGACCTGTTTAGGTCGGTTGTAATAAATGACTTTAGATATTTTGCTTATATATACCACCCTGAAAAATGGAGTAGGGGTTGGTTGGTTGATTGTTTGAGCTTTTTTGGTTCGATATTTTGCTTGAGCAGAGACTCACATTGTAAATGTGATACTTTCTATAATCAAAGACTGCTGAAAGTATGGATTCAGAATCTGTCTGCTATGTCTTACTGGTCGAGGAGTGACTATGGAATTCTTGTGCTTCGACATGGTGGAATAAGTGTTTCTTTAACTCTGTTAAGTTTTTATTTTTGTGTTATCATCATTCCACCATCTAAATTACAGAAAAGAAGAATAGTTTAGGATTTGCTTGGCTACACCCTAGGCTCAATTTCTGCAATTTTCCATGTTTTTATGAGGAATAGTTATGAACATGTATACTTAAATGATCTTGTTTACGTTGTTTCTTTCACATATGAATGCTAGTTTATGAATTCTTAACTGCTCCTAGATAATCATTCATTCACTTCTCCTCCCTGTCAGTTGATGAAAGATTCTTGATTGCCTTTCATCACTGAGTATCATTCCATCTTTTCAAAAAACTGGTAATTGTCTCATGTGTAGCTATCCTGCTCCATAATCCTCTTTTGACCAAGAAAATGCAACAGCAGGCCTCAATCCATGACTCCATGCCTAATGGTTTGAAACTTATCACAATCTCCCTTGCCTCTCTGCTTTGGAATTATCTGCCTCACATTCATCTTCCATCCAAACAAAAAAATCAAAACCCCTGAAACCAATAGCTAGCTTAAAATAATCCCCAACAAAGCTAAATCATTAAGAGAGAGACCTCTCTGATTGCAGGTGGGCTAGAACCTGCAATCCAAAGATTGTTTTATGGTTACCTCAGTCATATCCCTTCAGGAGCTTAGGGACAACCTGAGTGATAACATGTATCATCGTCACTATCTCGATTGCAGAAAGAAAGACTAGTCTACAATTTCCCTTACAGCACTCTATACTCATTTTCTGAAATTTCTATATGTTTTTCTTCTGACTTAGGCATTAATATGAATACCTCATGGCTAATATTTTTTCTATGTCATCCATGTATGATTGTTATTTAGGAAATCTTGACTGTTCCTAGATATAGTTCATTCACCTTACCTCTGTCAGCGAGATGAAGGATTTCTTAGTTGCCTTACATCTCTGAACTCCACTTCATCCTCTTTCAGCCTGAATAATTGTTTCCTGAGCAGCTATCCTACTCCATATTCCTCTTGTGACCAAGAAAACACACCAGCAGTCCTACTCCCTGACTCCATGCCCAATGGTTTGAAACTTATCACACTATGCATTGCCTCTCTACTTGAAACCATCCTCCTTCCCACCAAAACACAAACAAAACCCCTTGTACTCAACAACTAGCCTAAAATCACCCTAAACAAAGCTAAATTTCAAAGAGAGAGCCCTCTCTGATTGCAGGTAGGCTAGGACCTGCAGTCCAAAGATTGGTTTGGTGTTACCTCAGCCGTATCCCTTAAGGAGCCAAGGGACAACCTGAGCGTTAAAATAATGGCGACTCCACTGGGGAGCTTTTGCAATGATCAAGTTGGAAGCTGGCTCCCAAAAAGAATTCACGTTATACAAGGTCAAATCTAGACCCAAAGCCCCCAGCTACTAATGAAAATCCAAATTTAATCCAAAGAAACCTTAAGAAGCTAGAGCCAAGAGAGGATTTAGTTGATTCTAGTCCTGAGAAAGTTTAGCCAAGCAGAGTTCCAACCCCTGTCAAAGTCCTATTTCGTTCATCCCCTATTGCCCCTACTTCATCATCCACCTCTCCAAGCACCTCGTCCACACCCCCGTTCACTGCACATACTACCACTACAACTCCTATTATCCCAGTTGTTCCAGTTGTTTCATTTATCCCTGTTGTTCCACTTATCCCTGTAAATATGGCTAATAGATATGCCCCTTTGCAGCTACCTGCAAACCCCGGGGCTATGCCTTAGGACTACCATACTAAAATAACTTATTTCGATGGCACAAGTTCCTGCACAACCCTTTAGCATACAAAGAAAATGCAGGATTACTTTAAGAGCTATGAGATTGACGATGATAGTGTGAGAGTGAGGATTTTTGTCCAAAGTTTGACAGGTGATGTCAGGCCTTGGTTTAGAGCACTCCTAGCCGATTCCGTAGCAAACTTAGAAGCCTTATACCAGAAATTTATCAATAGATGGGAGAAGAAGAAAGACCCATTGCACATATTGTCTGAATATGACACCATTAAAAGAGGCCCTCAGGAGGCCGTGTTAGACTACTGCGCAAGGTTTAACAATGTTTACAATGCAATCCCACAGAACCTTAGGCCTCCACCTGATCTTGCTTTATATAAATTACCTGATGGTTTTGATACTGACATGGCTTATCAGTTAAGGGAAAGAGCCCCTCAAAGCCTGGCAGAGATGCAAGACGTTGTTGTTAGTGTGGAGGCAAACTTAATTTCCAAGAGAAATAGAGCGAGATCCGAGAGAAGAACCACCTTTAAAGAGGAACCTTCAGCCTTAGACCAAAAACTCGATGCTATTATCAGTGGCATGCACAGTCTGGGAGATAGAATAGAAACCGTTGAGAGAAAGTCTACATGGGATGCGCCCCAAGCCAACACTGTTAGGAACCCAAATTTAAGGAAAACTCACAACCCAAATGCTGGACGATCCAGCTCAGATCATGATATAAGACCTCCTTTCCAAGAGAACTACACAGAGGAATCTACATCTAGTGAGCCATTAGAAGATACTCATATAAACTAGGTGGGTTCAAAGAGTGAACAACAGGTTTTCTTAACACAAGAAGACTGCGATCATATCCAACAAAACCAAGATGATCATGACTTTGATAAATTTCAGACTCAAACCGGAGAGTCTTTTGACTTCAAACAAGGCTATGATTCTACTGTGTATGAAGTGCACAAGCAATATAAACTGAGGACCAGAACAATTGATGTGCCCGAGCCCGTCAAACAAAAGAAAACAAAACAACCCAAGAAGATTAAAGGGACTGTAGTTATTACAGAACCAGCTGATGAGACTGTCCCAAACCTGCAGGAAGTAACTATGGAAGACATAACAGACATGCAACCCTCTAATGATCAGCCTTTGTTATCTTCTCCCTCAAAATAAGATTTGAACATCACTCCGAAAAACCTTCCCAAAATAGAAATACCGCAAGGTATCACTCACCATAACGTTGATAATAAGAGGAAATCACAAAAAATACACTTGAAAGGGGAAAATCTGCCACTGCCAACACAAAGACTCCATTGGAGAAACCATTTAACTTAGAAGTAGAAATAAGTAAGCTTAAGATTTCCATCCCCCTCTTTGAGCTTCCCAAACATGATGTGTATGTAGGTTTTAACCCCATACAGAAATTACCTGCATACAATTCTAAATCACAGGAAAAATAAAAATGTGAGAGCATAACATATAAAACACATATACACAGAGATTTCCCACTGGATCCCAAAACCGAGACTACGAGATTTATTTTTCATTATGTTCCTTTCAATGTTACAATACATATTTATACATGCCAAAGCATCCAATACCATGGACTGAAAACCATCGCGTCGAAAACCATGGACCGAAAACCATCGCGTCCAAAAAACATGTGCGAAAATCATGCACAAAACCATAGGTGGGTC
>APFE030644306.1:0-11197 GCA_000404065.3 Pinus taeda | reverse complement strand
CAAAAATTACCCCATTTATGGCACTTTATGGATATCAGCCACCATCCATCACATCATATTTAAGAGAAAATTCTAAGGCTCAAGTAGTGGAACATCACATCGAGCATCAACAACAAGTTCTCCAACTCTTAAAGGATAACCTCATGTCGGCGTAGAATATAATGAAACAACAAGCAGATCAACATCGCAGCAAAAGAAGTTTTTATGTAGGTGACTCGGTATTCCAAGGACTACAAGCATATAAACAAATTTCCCTCAAGCAAACTAAGAAGGAAAATAAATTATCACCAAAGAATTATGGTCCGTACAAGGTGTTACAAAAGATTGGTACTATGGCATACAAATTGGAGCTTCCTGCAGCTTCTCGAGTGCACCAAGTTTTCCATGTTTCATATTTAAAGAAGGTTATAGGTGACAAGCTCCCAGTTCAAACAATATTGCCAAAACTTGACAAGGAAGGAAAAATTATATTGGAACCAGAAGTAGTCATAGAAACAAGAACCCCACAACTACGAAATTGATCCATTTTATAGTATCTCATCATGTGGAAGAACTTATCCACTGAAGATTCCACACGGGAGGATGAGAAATTTATACAGAAGCATCCAAAACTACTCAAGCGTTGAGGACAACACTTTTTTCAAGGAGAGGGGCATGTTAGGTCCCTATAATACTAATGATGCCCCCATTACTATTGTAGTTGTAGCCCTTATTAATATTGTTGTGCCCCTATTATCCCCATATTGTTATTACTATGCCCCTTAGAATCCCTCTATTGTTATTTTTGTGCTTTTATATTATTATTGTTAGGCCGGCTTGGTTATATTGTGACCCCTTAGACTCCTATATATAGAAAGGAGGTTTTTTCATTTGAATCATCCAAGAATTGTTCATTTCTATAATGTAAAGGAGGTTTCCCCCTTGAAGAGGCTGAATTATAAGGCACTGATCTAACTTTTCTATTTTTTGTGAGCTAGTTTCATAACATAAAACCATCTAGGGGGCACACCTCTATATAAACCTGATTCAATTTGTGCCAACGAAGTTTCATCTATGTGAAGAGACTGCTAATCGTTTATTGGAGCTTGACTAACTCATGTAATACAATCTTTACCATACCTAATGGTTTATCATCAGCTCCAGCTCTTCGACGAATTTCTTCCATTGCATGTTTCTATAAATATACATGTATGTTGTAAAGAATGTGGTTAAGAATTAAATTAAATGTTTTATCCACCTTCTCTAATGAAGACAACACAAGTTGATATGATTGCTACTATGTGTCCTCACATTTGGCCTGATATTCAATGGAAGCCTGGTATATAATAGGACCCTTTGGTTGGAACCCTCTGCTTACTTATAATCCGTAGACAATTTCGAATGGGGGCAATGTTTCTGGTATGCACATACTTATTAGGAGCCTCTTTGTCCCTATTTATCCTATCGTATCATTTGTGTAATGACTCCTCCCACATATAACTAGTAACTCAACCCACAATCATGAGGAATATGAGCACCAATCCGAAATAACAAATGGGAAAACCAACAATACCATGGTTATCCACGAAGTGGAAAGGCAAGGCTAAAACCATTTCTATCTAGGAAATCCTCCATGTCAATGACATATCATAACCAAGAAACCACATGCATTTACCATGCATTAAGAAAAGCATACATGCAACTTGTTACATGCAAAAAAATCCAACTGTGGTTGTTGATCCACTTGTTCCCTTGTGCTTTTCTCCCTTCCTTTGCCTTGTTTCCCCAAATCCAAAGTATGCCAAATATCTCCAAGAGTGCTACAAGAAAACTCTAGGTGTGCAAGAGTATAATGAGAAAATAGATAGAGAGATCCAAAAGTGAACTGATAAAATGTTATGAACTGCTCCACAGAGTCTTTTTTTATCATTGAGGCCTATGTTTTCTTCATTTTCCTCTATTTTTCCTTTATTTTCTCCTCATCTAGTCTAACCTTTCACCTTATTTTTCTCCTATTTTGCTTTACTTCATAGGACAATTACCTCAAAATCAATTATTTTTAATGGAAGAATCCATCTGTATATGCAAGAGCTTCTATATATGAAAATAGATAAGCGAACATATATAGAGAGATTAATTTTTATAAATGCGCTTTTGACTTTTCTATATGTGTGACTTTTGTAATTGCACAAAGATATATCAACACGCATATCTCGAAGCCACACATGTAGATGAGGAAGCACCTATAGGAAAATATTTATAAAAGCTTATTGTCATATTTGTTGGTCTCTTAATACTCTAAATTTTTATAGGTACTCTATAAATGGGAAATTGAGATGAAATTATGGATTTGGACACTAGAAACCCAAAAGATATGATATAATTTTATTCTAAAGATTTTACATGAAACGAAATTGAGGGGGATCAAATAGAAATTATTCCTTATAGTCAAATGATGATTTTATAAATGGAGAGAAATTAGATGAAGATTCTCCCACTCAGTTTGTTGTTAGTACTAATCGATCTAAAAATTTGGAGGATGTTATATGTGCTCGGATTAACATATGTATCGAATATACCATGTGAGTATTTATTTGTTTAATTGATTAAATACATCTAATTCAAGTTCAAATGAAGTCAAAATGTGTAGACATGTTTTCTAATTTCTTATCACTGTTTTCATTTAGTTACTGGTTTTCATATGGTCCTCACTCGACATGTAGATACGTACGTGATGAAAATAAAAATAATCGAAAAGGATCAACAACAAAAAAACAGATTCCACACAAAAGCATAAAAGTTGGTTGTAGATGTGACTTCATCATGCATCACATTTATGTGTGTCCAACTGATGCTATTATAAGACAAATTCAGTGTAGACATTTTGATAAATTTGGTGCTTTCTTTCATGGAAAGAGTGCAGTCGGAAGACCTCAAATGTTGAAGTATATGCCACATGTATCCTACAATTTACGAGCCACTGTGTGCAGTATGGTTGAAGATGGTTTTAACGTCACAATGATTTGGGACAAGTTAATGTCATGTGAATAACCAATCTGATGAGTTATCTATAAGGGGGTTGGGACACTTTAATGACAAGGATGGATATTTCTAACGTTTACAATAATATTAGACAAAAGGAATATATGAAGGATGACAATGATCCAACAAGTGTTGTGTGTTGGTACAATCAGTTTTAGGACAGTTTCTTCTTCTATCAAAAAGAAGATGTTGTTAAAACCATACCATTTATTATAAACATACAAACACATCGGATGCATTCAATGATGGTGATACATTCACACAACAATGCTATGTCAATGGATTCTACATTTAGTACAAATATGTATGGGGTGTGTATTATCAATCTTTTGATTCCTATAGTGATAAAAAAGAAGTCTTTGTTTTTTTAACATAATACTTATAATAATGTGTTTTTAATGTAGTATCAACTTTATACCTTAATGGTAATCGACAAACATCGTAATGGTGTCTCGGTGGCTTGGGTGATTTCTTCACACAATACCACAGATGATATTAAAAAATAGTTGGCAACTTTATTTGCAATGGGAACCAAAGAGCATCAATGTTGGAATGTAAAAGAATTTATCATAGATGATGTTGCTACTGAGATTCAAGCATTAAGGTACCATATTTCGTTTTACAAAAGAAACATGAAAAACATATTTCATTCAGGTTTCTAACTAATTCCTCCATCCTATTATGTGTATTTCATGTCCATTGAGCATGGGTAAAAAATGTTGGAAGCAAAGTTAAATGCAAAGGAAACAAAGTCTGCATTTTATGTTCTTTAGGGAAATCATGCACTCATGCAAGGATGATGAGTCAGTATGAAAAGTTGTTGCAGGAATATTTTCTGAATTTAGTGAATAGGAATTTTTTTTTAAATATTTTGACACCACTTGGATATATAATGATAAAATATGTAGGTATCATGCAACATCATATCATGAATATTAGTCTGTAATTGAATGTTTTCAGTCATTATCTTATAGTTGATAACAATTTGTGGTCATTACCTTTTGTAGATATGTGGGAAAAAGCTTATCAGAATTTTCCACATTCTAATAAAGACAAAAATAATTCAGTTGATTCCTACCATATGCATCTAAAGTATAGGTACTTATATGAGGCAAATAATTCTTGCCACGAATGTGTGAATTGGGTAATATTTGTGTTGTTGAAAAATGTTGAACTATATTATATTCAAAATCAACATTTTAAAGAAGTAGGAGTTATAAGGCCTACAAAGTATAATAAACAAGAAACTCTCTCAAAGTCTAGAGCAAATCAGATACGAGATGAAGATTGTCTGCATGACCATAAGAGTATAAATGAATTTATGGTTCGTAGACAAAATAAGGATACTCCTCATACCTGGTGTAATTTCATAGGAAAAGGGTTCGAGTTTAATTTTTGTAGTTGTGATTCGGCATTGAATGGAAATGTGTGTAAGGATATCTTCAAAGTTCAAATTTGTGTCAGTGAACACAGTTTGGACTTTAACATGTTACCAAATTTTTCTAATCTAATTACAAACAGTCATATATTTTTAGTTTATTTAAATCAAGCATGTAAAATGAGCTCATTGTCAGAAGACCAATCAAGCATTCACCATGTGCCTATTTTATTAGAACCTATTGATTTTACAAACTACGCCACTCACAAATTAAATCTCTGAGATTGAAAAATCAAAATTTGTATGTGCATCAATCAACAAAAACCTAATGGATGTATTAAACAATTTTCCTACAAAATTGGAGAATTTAGAATAAATTGATAATGGCATTGATGAGATGTGTAGCACATTTAGTGAAGATACAAATAAATTTTTTTTCCATTTCGATGTCTCCATCAAGAATTATCACTAAGAGAAAACAAAGTTTTTTGAGCCCACAAAGTAAAACGATACAACGTGGTCATGAAAGAAATTCAAGGAAGGAAAAACCACAATTTGAAAAGTTTGGACGAGTTCGCTCAAAGTCAATGAAGAGCATGGAAAAACAAATGAATTTACTTTCTTTAAAATAATGTCGAAATATTGAGGGATCCACATCTCAGAATTGACAAAGGCATGTTCGATAATTATTCTCTGATGATAATTTCAAGGATTCAAAAAGTACACATTTATAAATTATTGTTGTTTATTTATATACTTTAATGAATTCTTATCTAATTAAATATTTAGTTCACTATGTCATGCAATCAACTCTAACTTTATTTTTTTGAGACGTTTATGATCAAATATCAATCAAATTTTGTAGAAATTCAAGAAATTGGCCCAAACATGCCGACAAGCCCATTGATTCTTAATTTGAACATGTGAACTTTGATGAAAGTTAAATTTGATATCGAAGTTAATAATTCTAGTGCAAGGATAGAATAATCATGGTCAAATGTCAGATTCCTCTAACCACACTTACATGATGTTAGTTGGAGAAAAATGTTACTCCTCTTGTTATCATTTTCTATAAAATTTGGATTCAAATTAATAACATATCTTAAATTTATATACAAGTATGATTGATATTATACTCATAATATGTGGGAATTAAGTTTTTCTTAGTAATATTCATTTTTTTTTAACAATGCTAAATATTTTATTTGTTAATGTTTTTATTGTCATGCAGTTCTTGACAATGAAGATGTGCGAAGGTTGATGTTTTTGATAAGGGAGTTTGAATAAACTTTGACGAGAATAAATTCAGAGGCCTATGGAACATTTTAAAAGTATTAGTGTCTTTATTTTTGAAACAAAATTTCCAATGAAATGTAATTAACTATTTTTTGAAATGAAATGAACTATTTTTCCAATGAAATGTAATGAACTATTCTTAGAGGAGGCTTATTTTTAAAATTCAGTTCTTTTACTAAATATTGTTGTAATTTTAATGTCAACTTTGATGTCAAATTGTGATATATGCGCTGCGGTTTATTATGGTTTTTTCTTTGGTTTGTTATCTATCTAAGGCGAATAGAAAATTCATTTCATGTAAATTTTTATTATTAAACAATTACATGATGAAAATTTTTAGTTCTTTTCAATAGATATGAAAGATATTTCCCCCTCCCGCTTAAAACATCAATATAAAAAGAATCCATTTTACCTATACATTAATGTGATTGCTTTATATATTTATTTTATATAGTAAAAAAAATTATTTAGTATTAATATTCATATTAATTATTTATTTCATCATGGTAATGTTACATTAAGATAAATAATATAATAATTACATAAAAAGTGTAATAATGGAAATTATTCAATATTGAACATAAATATTAATAACAAAAAAAACATTTCAATATCAGCTATAAAAAAAATACTTCAATGTCCATCATAGATAACATAATTAGATAGATAATTTAATTAGAAGTAAAATATTTTAATTTTAATCCATATGTGCTACTTCTACGTTTTAGTATGGAGATTATATAATCTCTAAAATTTAATTGATGTTACAACCAACCATGGATGAAATGTGTAACTTTGAAACTTTGATTATAAACAAGGAACAAATATTATAGATGATCAATATTATGTTGGGTGTGGAGCCTAATTATCTTTTGAATTCAAAGGTCTTAGCCGGATGTATACCCCAGGAAGATTGTAAAACCCTCCATGCGGGGGGGTGCAGGGGGCACTTGTCCCCCCTGTGGGGGGGGTTGTTCTCCCCCAGGGTGGGGGGTCCGGTGGCCAGGGGTCCCCCGGCAAGGGTTCAGGGGCAGTGCCCACAAAGAAAAAAATAGATGTAAAATTGCCTTGTAAAAGTCTAGTATTTCTAGTCAATCTAGGTTGTTCATTAGGAAAATGATCTAATGGTAGAAGTTATGTTTAATTTAGGGTCTTTTACCCTAGAAGGCAACCCCTCACTATATGTGAGGGAATTGTATTGCGTCTATGTAGATCGGTATTCTAAGTGAGGAAAAGAGAGGAGATTGAGAGCGAAGAGGAAGTTACAGCTGATCTGCTACAGGTTGTATCTATTTTGTTTGCTGGATAATATAATAAAAGAAGGACTAGTTTTTTCTCCGTGGATGTAGCGCAATCTAGGTGAAGGACGTATATCCATCTCTTTCTTGTTTTATGCATTTTTTGTGTTTATATTTATGCAATATTTTATGTCTTCCATTGCTTTGTAATATATAATTTTCTAACATATTATAAGAATATTTTATATTCTAGAGATAAAAATTGTTTCCATGTATTGACATTTATATTTAAATCAATAATTATTAATACTTTTTATATCAAACAAGTACATCAATCAAAATATACATCTTTAAAAACATATATTATAGATAATATTTGCAAAATAAAAACCATGCCTATATACAAGAGTTTCATCTAGATATGCACAAAGCTTAATTAAAATTCCATAATCATTATAATGAATAAATAGTTAAAATGTTTTTAAAAGTTGAAAAGAATGTTAAAAACTTTAAATCATAAGTTACATAGAATTTATATATTTTATCTTTAAATTGAACATCAACACCATATAATATTTGTGTTGAAATCAATAAATAATCTAATATACATATTTTTGTAATATTCTTTTTATTTGTAAATAATTAAATTTCCATAATAATTATAATGAATAAATAGCTAAAATGTTTTTAAAAGTTGAAGAGAATGTTCTGCAACCGTAATGGTCAAAGGCCATGAGTTAGGCGCTTTGAAGAAATATAGACTGTAGCAAGTGGCATACCTTGACACTAGGAATAAAAGGAAAATGACATAGGAGGAGAGGGAGGGAGAGATCTCCTCCTATCAAGATGGGGCAGAAAGGGAATGTCAGAACACCAGTAACCATGTGGGAGAAACAAGAAAACGAGGACCAGTCCTTGGAGCAAGATGGCAGGCTGATAGCAGAGGAAAATGTTTACCATGTGTGACAGAGAAACCAAGATTCATAATCCCAATGAACAAACTGGAGCGATAAAAAATTTATATGAAATACCATGCACTTATTTGCACGTTCATTGGAGTATGGCTGATGGAAAAGGACCTCACCAAATGGATTTAGCAAAAATGGCAAACACTAGGCCACATCAAGCTAAAGTTGGGAGAAAGAAGCTTCTTCACAGTAATATTCTCGAACCCACAAGATAAAGAAAATGTTTTTGAGAATGGCCCTTAATTTCATTATAATGCTCGATTGTTCATGAGATACTAGGAAGAATGCTATGACCCAAACAAGGAAAAATTCTTGGTAGCCCTAGTGTAGGTTAGGTTATTTGTCCTCCCAATGGACATATGGGAGCCGAAGATTCTAGAGGGCACAAGAAACACGATAGGAAGATTTGTCAAAATAGCAGAAATGACAAAAAAAGGAATATACACCTCATACACTAGAATTTGTCCTTACATGAATGTAGATGACACCATCCTAGATACAATAAAACTAGAGTATCATGAAGAGGTCTAGCAGTAAACACTCGACTATGAACATATACCATTCAGATGTAGAAGATGTCATGAGTATGGATGCCTTTTCAAGGAATGCCCAATAAACATAGAAGAAGAGGAGTACATGCATAAACAATAGAGGAAAAACCAAGAAGACAAGGAAGGGTTTGAAGAAGTGAAAATCAAAAGAAAGAAAATAAGAGATAACAACAATGGGGGAAAGAAAGAATAACAAGCCCAACGCAGTAGAACAAACAGCTTTGAAGTACTACAAGAAGAAGAAGAAGATAACAACGAGACTCAAACAATGGGCTATCAGGGGGAAAAATGAAAGGAAAGTAGCACAAGCCAAGGCAAAATAAAAACTAAGAGGAAAGCTCAAAGCGAGCTGATAGAGAAGGAGGAAAAGGAAGAGAGGGAGAAGATGGATAACCCTATAATGGAAATATATACAAGTAGAGGAGAAGAATTAAGCATGGAAGAAGAGGTGATGAAGAAAATATTAAACGAATGGAGACACCTAGATGAATGATTCATTCTAGAAGGGAAAAAACAACTATACAGAGAAACATTCCAGCAATATCAAGCGAAACAGGGACAAGAGAAAATTGATATGGCAGAACAACTAGGCCTTCAACAGTACAACACCTAATACTACCCTAGCAAAGCGAAAGGCAGAAAGAAAAGAGTTCGAAGAAACCTACAGGAATCGATACAGATCATGGGAGAAATGTTAGTAAATACAAGGAGGGTAGTATCACTATCGGTGTTATTCCACCAAATTAACCATGCAACCCAATAACAATCACATCTTGGAATATAAGAGGCCTTAATTGTTAAGGAAAACAAAGACACCTAGTGGAAAGGCTAAGAAAAGAGAAACCTCAACTCATGTTGATACAGGAAACAAAAATATCAGGAGGAAAAATGGACGAAATCCTAAATAAAATAAAACCGAAATATGAATTTATGACGATAGATGTGAAAGGGAGTGCAAGAGGCGTAGCAATACTATGGAACCCTACAGAGATTACTGTAGATTAATAGATAGACATGAAAAGAATCCTCACGAGGTGATTCCAGCTAATAGAAAATAGAGAATGGTTTCTAGTCTCTATAGTATATGGTCCTAATGTTCTAGCAGAAAGAGGAAATTTCCTCCTTCAATTACAATATCTTGGAAAACTCCATGAGGATAAAATGTGGATGATAGTAGGGGACTTTAACTTAAGAACATCAATAGAGGAGAAAAAAGGAGGTCTGCAAAGATAAGAGCTTGAGATGGAGAGGTTCAAGGATCTTCAAGCATAATTAAATTTGGTAGATATCCCAACCATAAGTGGAAAATACACGTGGAAGGGGAGGAAGTAGACAGATAGCATCTAGGCTAGACAGATTCCTAGCAACAAAACACTTCATTGGGAATGATATTTTCTATGAAGCAACAATCCTCTCATTTTTACGGTTAGACCATTGGCCTATTAAACTATAAATAGCTATGAACCAACACAATCAAAATAGACCCTTTAGGTTTGAGTCTTTTTGGCTAAGAAAAACCACTTTTATTGATAAAATGAGGGAATGGTGGAAAGGGACTGAGAATGTGATGGAAGGAAGAAACCAAATGCACACCTTTCAACTAAGACTAAAATACCTGAAAGGGAGGATAAATAAATGGAACAAAGAATAATTTCAGAACATACAGAAGGAACAAGAAATACTCCTGATAAAGATGAAACAAATACAACTAAAAATCATACAGGAAGGAAGAAGTGAAGAGTTGGCAGAAGAGGAGGGAATCCTTTGGAAACAAAAATCAAGAATTCAATGGCTAAAAGAATGAGAAAGAAGCACAAAATTATTCCATAAAGCAATGGTGTAACATAGATAGCGAAACCAAATTTTCTCCGTTATGTACCACCAAGGCAACAGGCTAACACAGAAGGACGAAATGGAGAATCTGATGGTTCGACATTTCAAAGGGATCCTAAAAAAACCAAATATTAGAAGGGAGGACAAAATTTGCAAAATCAGTCAACATATCCCTAATATAGTAAGTAGAGATCAGAATTTGGCTCTACTAAGAGTAATAACGAAAGCAGAGGTTGAGGAGGTAATAGAAAATTTGGCAAGGAATAAAGCACCTAGGCCTGATGGCTTCACTACAAAATTCTTTCAATCATTTTGGACCTTCATGAGTAAAGACATAGTGAATGTAGTAGAGGAATCCAGATGTACCAAAAGAATTCATCCGGCTCTAAACACCACATTTCTAATATTGATACTGAGGACAGAGAACTTGAGAGGACCACAAGGGTTCTAACTTATATCTATTTGCAATGCTATATATAAAGTGTTAGCTACAATAATGGTTAATTCATTAAAACCCATACTACTTGAGTTGATATCCAAAGAGCAGATAGTGTTTGTCGAAGGTAGGCAAATAACAGATGCCATAGTGGTGGCATAAGAAGCAGTACACTCATTGAAAATTTCAAAAAGGAAAGGAATGCTAGTAAAATTATACTTCGCCAAAGCTTATGATAGACTAAACTTTGGATACCTCCAAAAAATCCTAAGGAATTTGGTTTCGATGAAAGATGGATAAGTTGGGTAATGTCAGTGATAACCACTTTAGTTCTGTCAATCCTGCTCAACAGATCACCTACAGAAGCTTTCAATGCGAATAGAGGGCTCATGCAAGGCGACCCATTATCACCTTTCTTATTTATCCTCACAACCAAAGGTCTAGGAAGATACATTAAAGCTAAAGTATACAACGAA
>APFE030644296.1:0-31531 GCA_000404065.3 Pinus taeda | reverse complement strand
TTTACATTCAAATCTCTAGTTCAACATTTTTTATTCTAATATCTGATTATATATCTATTGTAGATGCCTGGTTCCAGTGAGCATAAGTAAGTGAAATACAAAATGGAGTGTCTATCGTTATATAACAAACTCTAGAGGATGTATGTTTGCTATTATGAATAATTATTGCTTTTGAAATACGCTTACCAGTACCATTACTATCTGTGTTTGTATTTTAATCTTATTGACCCCACTCTTTTCCTTCCAGCCGAGGAGAAGAAACTGTTGTAGCGGTAATGTGCAAAGGGGGAGTTTGCAATTTTCTGTTTGTTGTTGTGTACATGTATTGTTTTTGTTGAGTTTGAGCATAGTCATGTTTGTTGTTGTACTTTTTTCGCTTTGTTTTACACTATTTTCTCATTTCTTGTAGTTTGGTCTTGGTTTTGTTTATTGGATGTGATATAGGAAAGGAAGGCAGCAAGGAATTGAAAGAGATAAATTTGAGGTTATCATTCATAAATGAAGGTGAATCACCTTAACTATATGCAATGCATTTCACTCACAATTACTTTTCGCTTATTTGTGAATCTTTCTGCTTGCTTTTCAATTTATTAAATGTTTTATATGTGGTTTCACACTCAACTATATTGATCTACGTTGTGTCGTGAGCAAGCACAATCGTATAGCTTATGAAGGTCAAGGTGAAGATACCATAGACATTCTAGCAACACAACTTGGGCGATTGGTGAGCCATATTTTTTCCTACATAAGAATATTGTCCTTTAATCAATTGAAATATTTGTTCTTTGCGAATCATTTTATCTTTTTGTCATGGCTTCAAGATAGTATGATCTTGTTAATGGGTGTGAGAATTGAGGTTTTCCAAGAACTTTTATACGAAATAAGAGGAAATGTTATATTGAGGTTGACATTTTCAGGGCTTATTGTACGTGGAGGGTGTTGCTATAACATTAGCCAAGGGTGAATAGGTGTTTTAATGATTAATTTGTTGCTCTATATATTTTTTATTCATTTTCTCTCATGGTTTATTTGTGGTCTCATATATAATATTACTTTGTGCAGTGAGTTACTATAGTTGCAGTCTGGGATGGTGTAGTGCATGTTTACTTGCTCCACATCACATGGACACCCCCACACATTGTGGCTTGTAGAGGAGGTGGGTAAGGTTGGGTAGACAAGCATACTGACTCAATCAACCAATCAATGGTCGTGCTAAATTACAACATTATTGCCTTGTGGACCCTAGGATTTTGGGTGTTTAATATGTTTAGATATGCTTAGTTTTATTTTCTGAAAAAAGTTACAGCTTATGAAAACATTGTTTCTATTACTCGTAGTAGAAGTACATCTAGTTTAGAAAATTTATATATTTTTTAGATATAACACTTAATATAATTGGACTCGAACTAAGTTGCATGACAAGTTCATACCTTATAGGTGTGTTAATGATTAATTTGTTGCTCTATATATTTGTTATTCATTTTCTCTCGTGGTTTATTTGTGGTCTCATATATAATATTACTTTGTGCAGTGAGTTACTATAGTTGCAGTCTGAGATGGTGTAGTGCATGCTTACTTGCTCCACATCACATGGACACCCCCACACATTGTGGCTTGTAGAGGAGGTGGGTAAGGTTGGGTAGACAAGCATATTAACTCAATCAACGATCGTGCTAAATTACAACACTATTGCCTTGTGGACCCTAGGATTTTGGGTGTTCAATATGTTTAGATATGCTTAGTTTTATTTTCTGAAAAAGTTACAGCTTGTGAAAACATTGTTTCTATTACTCTTAGTAGAAGTACATCTAGTTTAGAAAATTTATATATTTTTTAGATATAACACTTAATATAATTAGACTCGAACTAAGTTGCATGACAAGTTCATACCTTCAAACACTCTAGTTCAAATTTCCTTAGAAATCTAATGTTTTATTGTGTATCTAGTGCAAATGGCTTGTTGCATTAAACATGAATACATGAAACAGTAAATGGACTCTTTCGTTTTATATAATAATCTTAAACAAATGTGTGTTTCTTATTATGCTTAATTATTTTGTTCGACTGTTTAGTTTAACTTATATAACCATTCTAATATCTTATTTTGTTTTTGTTGTAAATGGTTTGTTTTGATGAGCACAAGCAAGAGGAATAGACAATAGAGTGTTCAACATTATAAATCAAACTCTAGGGGAGGTTCGTTTCCTATTATGAATAATTATTGGTTTTGAAATATGCTTACCATTACTAATTGTGTGTATATTTTAACCTTATTCAACCTAGTTTTTTTTTCCTTTCAGGAGAGGAGAGCACATTGTAGGAGAGATGATGTGTAACGGGGATATTTGCAATTTTTCTTTGTTCTTGTCTGCATGTTTTGTTTTCTGAGTTTGAGCATGGCCATGATTTGTGTTGTACTGTTTTTCTTTTGTTTTTTTCATCATTTTTTTTGGTTGGACTTGGCTTCATTTGTTGAGTGTGTTGCATTTGTTTTCCTTTTATTTTTTTCGTGTTTTTTTAGTTTGGTCTTGGTTTCATTTGTTGGGTGTGGAAATGAAATGAAAGAAGAAGAATGGAAGGTTATTCTTCATAAATTAAGGTAGGTCAACATACCTAATGCAATGCATTTCACTTAAAAGTTTTTTTTCGCCAATTTGTGGCTCCATTTGTTTGTTATTCAATTTATTATGTGTTATCTATGCTCTCATAATCAACTAGAGCATAATCAACAATATTGATCTTCTTTATGTATTGAAGAACTACAATTGTACAGTCTACTAAGGTGAAGTGGTGAATATGTATTAGACATTCTACAAATGTGACACAGAGGATGGGTGAGTCGTACTTATCTTCTACAAAATACTGTTGTGCTTTAATATCCTAAAATATTTGTTGTTTGCACAAAGTTTTATCATTTTGTCCTAGTTTTGAGGTAGTATTATATGGTTCATGGGTGTGAGATTCAAGATTTTTCGTAGAACTTTGATATGAAATAAATGGAAAACTTATACTAGGGTTCCCTTGTTCAAGGCTTATTGTTGATGATTGCCATTGATATAATATTAGCTAAGGGAGGGTAGCTATGTGTGTTTGTTTCATCGCTCAGTGTATTTGTTATTTGGGCTTTCATGGTTTATTCATGATCTAATATATAAATCTTACTTTGTACACTGTCTACAACATTTGTAGTGTTTGGGAGGGTCGAGTGGAGAAGATACTTTAGGTAATGTAGATGCAACACAGAGGAGTGGAGAAGATATTTTAGGTGATGTAGATGCAACACAGAGGATGGGTGAGTCATGTTGTTTTCCAACAAAATAGTGTTATTATTATTTGTTTGTTTGACGTTTTCTCCTTCTAACATGGTTCTCGAGTAGTACCACTCAATTAGTGGTTTGACATAGACATCAAATGGTATGTTTAAATTTATATGCTTTATTGTTTCACATCACATGTACACCCCCACACAACGTGCATACTGACCCTTAAACTAATTGAGTGGGAATTGAGATTTTCTAAGAACTTCTATACGAAATAAAGGGAAATGTTATATCGAGGTTGACATTTTTAGGGCTTATTGTTTATGGTTGGTGCTGCTATAACATTAGCCAAGGGTGAACAGGTTTGTGTATGATTAATTTATTGCTTTGTATATTTGTTATTCATTTTCTCTCGTGGTTTATTTCTGATCTCATATATAATATTACTTTGTGCAGTGGGTGATTATAGTTGCAGTGTCTGGGATGTTGCAGTGCATGTTTTCTTGCTCCACATCACATGGACACCCCCACACATCGTGCCTTGTAGAGGAGGTGGGTAAGGTTGAGTAGACAAGCATATTGACCCTTCAACCAATCAAATATCGTGCTAAAATGCAACACTATTGCCTTATGGACCCTAGTATTTTGGGTGTTCAATATGTTTAGATATACTTACATTCCTTGTTTTTATGTTTAGATATGCTTAGTTTCATTTTTTGAAAAATTTACAGCTTATGAAAACATTACTTGTATTATAGAAGTACACCTAGTTTAGAAAATTTATATATTTTTTAGATATAACACTCAATATAATTGGACTCGAACTAAGTTGCATGACAAGTTCATACTTTCAAACCCTCTAGTTTAAATTTTCTTAGAAATCTAATATTTTATTGTGTATCTAGGCTTGTTCCATTGAACATGAATACATGAAACAGAAAATGGACTTTCTCGTTTAGGGCTTGTTGTTCATGATTGCCATTGTTATAATATTAGCTAAGGGAGAGTAGGTATTTGTATGGTTGATTCATCGCTCTGTGGATTCATCGCTCTGTGTATTTATTGCTCTGTATATTTGTTATTCATTTTCTCTCGTGGTTTATTTGTGATCTCATATATAATATTACTTTGTGCAGTGGGTGACTATAGTTGCAGTGTTTGGGATGTTGCAGTGCATGTTTTCTTGCTCCACATCACATGGACACCCCCACACATCGTACCTTGTAGAGGAGGTGGGTAAGGTTGAGTAGACAAGCATATTGACCCTTCAACCAATCAAATATCGTGCTAAAATGCAACACTATTGCCTTATGGACCCTAGTATTTTGGGTGTTCAATATGTTTAGATATGCTTAGATTCCTTGTTTTTATGTTTAGATATGCTTATTTTCATTTTCTGAAAAATTTACAACTTATGAAAACATTACTTGTATTACAGAAGTACATCTAGTTTAGAAAATTTATATATATTTTTAGATATAACACTCAATATAATTGGACTCGAACTAAGTTGCATGACAAGTTCATACTTTCAAACCCTCTAGTTTAAATTTTCTTAGAAATCTAATATTTTATTGTGTATCTAGGCTTGTTCCATAGAACATGAATACATGAAACAGAAAATGGACTTTCTCGTTTAGGGCTTGTTCATGATTGCCATTGTTATAATATTAGCTAAGGGAGAGTAGGTATTTGTATGGTTGATTCATTGCTCTGTGTATTTGTTAATTGAGTTCTCATGGTTTATTCGTGATTTAATATATAAATCTTACTTTGTGCAGTGATTACATTTGTAGTGTTTGGGAGGGTTGAGTGGAGAAGGTACTTTAGGCAATGTAGATGCAACACAGAGGATGAGTAATGTTGTTTTCCAACAAAATAATGTTATTATTATTTGTTTGTTTGATGTTTTCTCCTTCTAGCATAGTTCTCAAGTAGTACCACTCAATTAGTGGTTTGACATATACATCAAATGGTATGTTTAAATTTATATGCTTTCTTGGTCCACATCACATGTACACCCTCACACAACGTGCCTTAGAGAGGAGGATGGTAAGATCGAGCAAGCAAGCATACTGACCCTTCAACTAATCCACCAATGTTAATGGACAACACTATTGCCTTTTGGCCCTTATGATTTTGCGTGTTCAATAAATTTAAAATATGCTTAGACCTCTCTTACAAAAAGAATTATTTCTCTTACACTGCTCATGTTGGGGAATTCTTCCTCCAGAAATCATTCTGTCCTCTTCTTGACTGCACTTTCCTAGTATCTCATCAAATGCAAGAAACTTGTCATTATTATTGATGGTAGTAATAGAAGTTTCTTAAGAAGGAAGACCTCTAAGCATAGTAGGTTATCTCTGCTCATGCTTGGGAATTCTTCCTCCGGAAATCATTCTGGCCTATTCCTGACTACACTTTCCCAAAAGCTCATCAAATGTAGGAAAATTGTCTTTATTTTTTTTTTTTGCTGGGCAAAGGCTACGCTAATTATATTAAAAAAACCAAAAATGTATGTACAAGAGGTGAGAACCTCTGAGAGCGAGTGTTCAGCTCTCTGGCAAAGCTTGCTTCATCAACCTGGATTGTCTGCATATACAAGCTGGAGATTCCAAAAAATACCAGTAGAGATAGTTTGTGCTGTGACATAGACTGACTAGGACAGACATAGACCGACATTAACATGCATAGAAACTGGAAATTAACCCAGACCTCGAGACCCATTACAAGAAACAGTTTTTGTGACCAGCATTTTCATAATTGCTTCACGCCACCAGACCAAAACTAAGCAAAAAGGAAAATACAACTTTCGCCTGACGCTCCTGCCATTAGTTGTCCTGCTTCTTCCGCGCCTCAGCTTCTCGTTCCAACGCTCGTTTCTTGCGGTCTTCTGCTGCACGAACTGGGTCCCGTGCCCAAGTAACTTCCATGCCAACCGGAATATCTTCAATACGATCGATACCCGGTGGTAATTGGAGGTACAGAGTGTAATCAAAAGAGTCCTCAGACTCTTCAGTCTTTGGTTTGTTGTGAGGAGAGGAAGGCCTGTCGATTTGAGCTTCCTTTTGAGCCTCTGGTGGACCTGCGGACATAACCATGGGTTCTTTCCCTTTGAGGCTGCTGATTTCTTGTAAGGCTTCCGCCTGCTCTGCTGAGTAACCATAGGTGCTTTCCTCGTCCATCTTGCTCTGTAGTTCTGGGTTGTAGGAGCTGTCTTTTATCTTGGAAGTATTGTCCGAGGAGGGGGGCGTCTTTTCCTCCATTCCAGCCTTCCAACTTCCTTCCGCCTCATCCTCCTCAGCAAAAATTATTGTTATCATGGCTTTAACCACCGGTTTGTCCCTCTTGCGGCGGTAATAAAGAGTCGCAGTCTGCACTTCATTGCTCAAATCAGACTCAGAGTGCGCCGAATCACCGGAGGGTGGCGAAGCACAGGCCAGAGGAGAGATACGCCTCGGGCGTGAGTGGCCACTATCTCTGGAGCCACTCTGCTGCCCAGAATTACCTCCCCTGCGAGGCCTACGATACCCAGCGCGCGGAGCCATAATGATCCCAGTGTGAAACTTAACTGCCTGATGCCTTCTTCGAACAGGAAGAATGTCACAAGAAATATTACCCCGGTGGCTCTGCAACCCGACTGCCACCGGCAAATTCACCTGAGTCGAGTGAGCACACACTGCGTGAATTGGGCAGGGGAAGGACTCGAGGGTGGGTGTGTTGCCCTCAGAGCCTCCCTCCTCCACGCTCACCTGAACAACGAATTCTCCAAAGTGAAAACCAAACTGCAAACATAACAGAAGGAATGTTTTCGCCATGACAAGATATCTGGTACTAGAACCTTGGGAAGACCACTGCATTGAAGCGCCATTAAGGCGCGTTAATACCTTTGGGGCAGAAACCAGCCCGGAGCTCATGGCGACCACCTGTCCGCAGCGTGGCATCATGTCCTCGGCGCGTGGGCTTCGTCTCATCTTAAATGCGACCATTAACACCCGCATTCGGGTAGGAAAATTGTCTTTATTACTGATGGTAGTAATAAAAGTTTCTTAAGAAGAAGACCTCCAAGCGTAATCAACACCAACTCTTTATTAGAAACAACTTCACAAGAAGAAGTTGACCACTGATCTTTGATTTTTGATATCCTTATGAAATATACTTGAATAGTTTTTCCTTTGGTCATCTTAATATCTTTGAGCTAATTTTTCAGAGCAAGAATTTGACTCAAGTTGTTCACTTAGTACATTCCAATCATCTTGTCATACATTTCTTTGGTTGACTCAAGTTGTTCACTTAGTACATTCCAATCATCTTGTCATACATTTCTTTGGCTTTCTTCAAATGGGAGACATAAGGATAATCTTTTTAGCCTTGACTTCTCTTTTCTTGTATATGGCCTTGATAGCAACATTGGAATTTTCAGTTGGTTCAGCTACCTCTCCTTCAACATGCTCCAAAAGATCATGTTCTTCAAGAGTAATATCCAATCTGGTTTTCCAAGGGAAAAAGTTTGAAGCATCAACCAACTTCGCTTCAGTCTTAAAATAAGAAGAAGACATTTTGATCTGCTAAAAAATTTCAGCAGCAAATAGAAAGAGACAACCAGAGATATTTAAGCAATAAATGAGATATGTCAACAACAAAAAATATTTTAGTAGTAAATGAGATATTTTAACAACAATTTCAGCTCATAAAATGAGCAGCAGGTAGAAAGAACAAGAAGAAATATTTCAGCAAAAAGAGAGTTGCAAATAGAGTCGACAACGAGAGATATTTCAGTAGAAAGAGAGTTGCAAATAGAGTGGATAACAAGAGATATTTTTAGCAAAAAGAGAACTGGGAATGGAGCTGCACAAAAAGAGATATTTTAGCAAAAAACGAGTTGTAAATAGAGCTTGTCTTCACCAAAGCTCTGATACCATGTTGAAATTATGAAGTTCTATGCTGCAACAATTACTTATTCCAAAACATCTATTTTCTGCAACATTAGTTGTTAAATAACTGTAGATAGAACATGCACCATATAAATCATATGCAAAATAGAAGACATCCAAGAACACAATGAAACACAAAGAATTTAGTTCCAATGACCGAGGCAAAACCCATAAGGGGAAAACCCAACTAGATTCTTCTTCTTTAGAAATCAAATGTTCAACAAAGATACAAAATACAATGAGAGAAAGAAGAAGTTCACCCAAATCTAAAGATCTTTGATAGTTGTAGCTGATGCAAACACTAAATTACTATGGTTCATCAATATCTACTCTTCGCTCTTACTCTTCAAGTCTCTCTCTCTCTCACACACAATTCTTCTCTAGTCTCTCTAACTCTCTCTTTTCACAATGCATAAGTGAGTAATAGAGAGGATGAGAGGCACAAATATATAGGAAGAGCAAGGAGGTCGAATTCATGGAGTAACTCCCATGCCTTGAGGAAGAGTTACATACATATGACAAAATAAGTGTAACTTATGCCATAAAAGGAGGTACGTTTGCATTAGTAACTTAGGCCTTAAAGAGGGAGTATGCATGCCTTAGTAATTCGAGCCATTAAGGAGAAGTGTAACATATGCATTAAAGAGGTGTAAGGAATTTTTTATGACGTGTCATTAAAGTGTGTAAGAGAGAGTAAGAGGTGCGTAAGAGGATTAAAGAGAGAGAGGAAGAGAGTAACATATCGTTGAATGAGAGAGTTCGATTTGCTATCAAGCAGAGAGAGAGATGTGGAGTGGCATGATTGAGTGCCAAGTAGGAGAGGGTGACATGGAATTTCATTGTAATAATAATATTAGTGTCTTAAGGATAAAAATAATATTAAATATATATATATATTGATGATTAAATTTAAAATTAAACAATTGAGATTGATTAATGGTAAGTTAATTGATTACTAATTGAAACATGGTGTCTTACTAATTTTGGAAAGTCAATGTTGCAAGGATAGACATGGCTTTCTATTTTTAGAAAGTCACTCTAGAATAGTTGGAAATGAAATTTTATTCAAGGAAATTCATCCCCTAGCTGCCAATTTTCAACATAGGGCACACAAGATCTAGTCCTCTTGGTTGCTCGCCCTTTCATCCTTCAAAGGTCAACCCTTAGGGCTTCCAAAATTTCTCATTCACAGTCAACACCATGACTAATCTAGGGTTTCCAAGGCTGCCCTTTCTTTTGCATATTGTCTTAAATTGTCCATATCTAGGGCTATTCTAAACAACCCACCAACAGTGATAAGGTGCCTTTTATATCCTTGTTCATATGGTTGATTACAACTGTTGTTCAAACCTTTGAACAAACCCTCTCTTCCTTTACTACGCCACCCTTCTCGTTGTCCTTTCATCTCAAATTGCTACCCACAACAAAGAGTCATCTGCCTCCCTTTCTAGGGTCTCTGCCCTCGTCATTCATCACAAATCTCAACTATTCTTTCACTAAGATTTCGACAAACCAAAGGATGGCTCTCTACATAGGAAGAAGCCCTAACTATGGCATATCAAAATTGTTGTCCAAAACCTCATGGACAACCCTCCAACCTTAGCAATCTATCTCCTTGAGGATGTTGCCACTTAACCTCCAAGCAACCATGGTTCTAGGTATTTTCTTGACTAATATCTTAGGCCTTGCTACAAATCTTTGTGGCCTCAAATCTAGGGTTACCTGAGACCTACACTTGTAGCCCTGTACTTGCTTTGCTGGTCCTCTAAGGCATGTGTCGTTACTTCAACTTTCCTCTAATCCTCACAACATACCAAAACAACCTTATTCTAGGTGTTTCGACCCTCCAATAAGGTATAAGAGTCTGTGGCTAGATCACAAAAGTACCATTGCTATTAGTCAACAACTTTCGACCCTTTTCCATAGGTCTCTTCCACTACTTGGATACACAGACTTGCCCACTGAAACCCTCACCAAAATCGACCAACATCCTCCTTGAACTTGAACTAGAACATGAGACAAAAGGACAAACACAAAACCCTTATTTTTGCTTCTTATCTAGCTTGTCTTCCTTAGGTATGCAACCTCCTAGGATCAATTCTCACTTTAGAAGAATTGCACTTGTTGGATAATCAAATGAGTCTCACAACTTTCCTTCTTATATTTTTCTCATGAGGGTAGACATTGCCCTCAAAGGGTGTATTTTCAATCCTAGGTCGACCTGAAGTTTTAGACAAACCCCAACTAACTTAAGGAAATTTAATTTCTTCATTTGATCAAGACCCTTGCTCCTTTAAGGGTTCTTCGCTTGCAACAATGAATAAATAATAATTCCTTTGCTTGATTTCACACCCACACCTTGGGTAGAAAACCACAATTTTTTGGGTTCTTCCCTCGCGAAAGGGAAAACCCTTTTGTGGTGCAAACTCACACAAACCTAGTACCAAACGTTGTGGAGTACCTCCCAAGCTACACAATATAACAAAGCTAAACTTCAAATAATACGCACCTTTCTCGGCATACTCGGGGGTTCCAAAGTTGAAGTCACAGTGAAATACACACCTTTCTCGGCATACTCGGGGGTTCCAAAGTTGAAGTCACAGTGAAATTTGATAGCATAGGTGGTATGACATTGTGACTCCTTCATTAGCAGAGATCTAGTCTTGTAGAAGCGCATTTCACTTAACTTTGCACTTCCGTTGTTGGAATCAATCTGAGATATGCTGAGAAGTTTCAATGATATTTTTCTGTTAAAGAACTCTCTGAGATTGCCTCTGATGTCTACACTGAAATCATTTAAATCCCAAACATTTTTCTATATAAGCGCAACCACTTTAATTTTGTGTCGTGCAGATGTAAACATGATGTTGTGGCCAAACAATTGTGCGACTTTATACATCATTGGGTCTTTCAATCACTTATGCTTGCGAGTAGAATGGAAGATATGGGAGGTCAATGTTTGCATACAAATATAAAACGAAATGATTTTTATAGTCGTGGAACGAACAAAGAAAGAAGTCACAATAGGTATGAGAAGACCACTGTTGTATTGGAGTGACATCAGTTGAAATCGATCTGAGATATGCTGATAAGTTTCAATGATATTTTTCTGCTAACAAACTCTCTGAGATTGTCTCTGATGTCTACACTGAAATCATTTAAATCCAAAACATTTTTCTATATAAGCACAACCCTTTTAATTTTGTGTTGTGCAGACGTAAACATGATGTTGTGGCCAATTGAGCGACTTTATACATCGTTGGGTCTTTCAATAGCTTATGCTTGCTAGTAGAATGGAAGATATAGGAGGTCAATGTTTGCATACAAATATAAAACAAAATGATTTTTATAGTCGTGGAACGAGCAAAGAAGTCACGATAGGTATGAGAAGACCATTGTTGTATTGGAGTGACATCAGCGTCGGGAAAAACTTGTGAAGAAGATAACCGCTGACAAAAACCGCCAAAGTCCTATTTTACGAGATTCATTTTCTTTTATTTGGTAACTAGCAAGGTTAGCAAGGTGTACAAGAGTTATATTGTCCACAAACGTAAAGAAACCAACATTTCTTGTAGTGATTCTTCTCACATACATGGGTGGCCTAATCTGTAATCTCCAAATATTGTTGATATCACCACCCAGCCTGCGCACTGCTCCATGGCCCTTTTGTTATCAAACACAACAAATCGTAAGCTACCATTATTGGCTATTGTATATAATTGTCAGCATGTCATTCTTGTGACACTACAGAAATATGTGTTGAATTCCTAGATCGAAAAGTGTGAACACTGATGGCTTTCATAGCCAACATAATCTCTTTCTTATCAGATAATTTCCCTACTCTGCTCATATTAAATATAAAGCTATATATATGCCCATCCAACTAATAGCTTTCATACCCAACATAATCTCTTTCTTATCAGATAATTTCCCTACTCTACTCATATTAAATATAAAGTTATATATATGCCCATCCAATCCACATAGGATCATCACCAATGAAATTTATATCAAACTCAAGGACCAAATGTTTCTCCAATTTTCAGATAGACAATATTACCCCTTTAGTGGTCAAAAGAACTTGAAGAACAATATTACCCCTTTAGTGGCCAAAAGAACTTTAAAAACATTGTGATTACAATTATAGAAAACCCAATGGGTATTATCCAATATTACCAAATACCCCTTTAGTGGCCAAAAGAACTTTAAAAACATTGTGATTACAATTATAGAAAACCCAACGGGTATTATTCAATATTACCAAATCTCTTTTTTGCCCTGTAGCTTTGTTGATGCGTGCTCACAACTACGGATTATAAGTGAAAACCCTCTTTAAATGTTCCAAAACAGGGAACAATTTGACCTTATGCTTGACTTTCATCTAAAATATTTTAGCTTGTTATAAGATCGATATTTACATATCTTTCCAAAACTTCTACGTGAGCTTGAAACAAATAGTTGTTGATGCAGCAATTTAATAAGTTATAAATCTCCATAGCTCGACATTATGTACACAAATCTTCTATCTAAATAAGAAGTTGTTGAACCGTTGTCTCTCTCAAAAGTTCTAGCTTGAAACCAGTAACTCTTTCCCCCATAAGTTCTAGCTTGAAACCAGTAACCCTTTCCCCTTGACATATGACAGGCAATTGAAGAAGCCCTGAGATCACCTAGAAGGTATTGAATTGGGTTTGGCAGGCACTGCAATAACAAATTGTCTCCTCACTTTGAACCCTTTCCCCTTGACATATGATAGGCAATTGAAGAAGCCCTGAGATCACCTAGAAGGTATTGAACAAATTGTCTCCTCACTTTGAACCCTTTCCCCTTGACATATGATAGGCAATTGAAGAAGCCCTGAGATCACCTAGAAGGTATTGAATTGGGTTTGGCAGGCATTGCAATAACAAATTGTCTTCTCACTTTGAATCTCTGAAACAAACTACCAAAATGTTGGTCTTCACATGAGTACACAAAAGATTATTCATTCAAATTACTATGACATGACTATATTGAATTACTCTAAACAATTTGATATGTGGATAGCTTCAAGGCTATCTCAGCTAACCCTTGTCACAAGTTCCTAGAGTAAGTCGGCTTGATTTTCTATTTCAATGTGTTATGGTTTAATTCTGACTGAAATAATTAAAGGGCATTTGTTGAATTCAATGTGTTCTGATCTAAATTCTGACTGAAACAATTAAAGGGCATTTATTGGTCTCTAGTAAGTTATATTTACTACGATCCATCTTGATTGTCCGCAGTTTGTAGCAACAATGCCTTGATTTCTTTGGTTGTAACATCTTCCCTCGTACTCAAAATACATCTCATGCAAATCCATTGAGTAGCTTATGATTGCTTAATTAACATCAAGACCAAGTCCATCCAGAGCCTTGAATGTTTAGGGCATTCCCTTCAGAGGCATCAGTTTGTGAGAATCTCTCTATGGTGCCTATTGTATCCTTTGACGCTCAACGGACCAATTGGATAATACTCCACCAAAACTTATGAGGCTCATTTTGCACATAAGCATGACAACAGTAAACTCCATCTTTTGACAAAATTTTGCCTTGCAATTTTTGTTACAACATATCAAGTCTAATACATATTGGACATACTTGATGCTACGGACTTGAAACAGAAATGAACTCTTTTTGGCAACCCCTCCTTGAGAGCTTCCACAATTATAGCTTTATGCAAAAATGAAACCAAAATGTTGGAAACTTCTAGCCAGCGTTGCTTTTTCCCTTACTCGAGTTTAAATTAAAGGTTTAATTGCAGTCTTGGGAGGATCCCAATTCTCTTTCAACATTTTGCTTCACCCTTTCCATCATTTTGTACATCTATTTTATGCTTGATTTACTCTGTCAACGATTGGTGGTGGATGTTGCCAGCATTTTCTTCAATAAACTACCAGAATGTTGGTCTTCACGTGAGTACACAAAAGATTATTCATTCCAATTACTATGACATGACTATATTGAATTACTCTAAACAATTTGATATGTGGATAGCTTCAAGGTTGTCTCAGCTAACCTTGTCACAAGTTCCTAGAGTAAGTCTTGTCACAAGTTCCTAGAGTAAGTCTGCTTGATTTTCTATTTCAATGTGTTATGGTTTAAATTTTGACTAAAATAATTAAAGGGCATTTGTTGAATTCAATGTGTTCTGATCTAAATTCTGACTACAATCCATCTTGATTGTTTGCAGTTTGTAGCAACAATGCTTTGATTTCTTTGGTTGTAACATCTTCTCTCGTACTAAATTACATCTCGTGCAAATCCATGGAGTAGCTTATGATTGCTTAATTAACATCAAGATCAAGTCCATCCAGAGCCTTGAATGTTTAGGGCTTTTCCTTCAGATGGATCAGATTGTGAGAATCTCTCTATGGTGACAATCCATCTTGATTGTCTGCAGTTTGAAGCAACAATGGTTTGATTTCTTTGGTTGTAACATCTTCCCTCGTAACTCAAAATACATCTCGTGCAAATCCATTGAGTAGCTTATGATTGCTTAATTAACATCAAGACCAAGGGAGTAGCTTATGATTGCTTAATTAACATCAAGATCAAGTCCATCCAGAGCCTTGAATGTTTAGGGCCTTTCCTTCACATGGATTAGATTGTGAGAATCTCTCTATGGTGACAATCCATCTACAATGGTTTGATTTCTTTGGTTGTAACATCTTCCCTCGTAACTCAAAATACATCTCGTGCAAATCCATTGAGTAGCTTATGATTGCTTAATTAACATCAAGACCAAGTCCATCTAGAGCGTTGAATGTTTAGGGCCTCTCTTTCAGATGGATCAGATTGTGAGAATCTCTCTATGGTGCCTATTGTATCCTCTTCTGTGCTCAACCAACCTGCAATTTCAAGACCAAGTCCATCTAGAGCCTTGAATGTTTAGGGCCTTTCCTTCAGATGGATCAAATTGTGAGAATCCCTCTATGGTGCCTACTGTATCCTTCGGCGCTCAATCGGGCGCTCAACCAACTTGCAATTTCAAGACCAAGTCCATCTAGAGCCTTGAAGACCAAGTCCATCTAGAGCCTTGAATGTTTAGGGCCTTTCCTTCAGATGGATCAGATTGTGAGAATCACTCTATGGTGCCTACTGTATCCTTCAATTTCAAGACCAAGTCCATCTAGAGCCTTGAAGACCAAGTCCATCTAGAGCCTTGAATGTTTAGGGCCTTTCCTTCAGATGGATCAGATTGTGAGAATCCCTCTATGTTGCCTACTGTATCCTTCGGCGCTCAATCGGGCGCTCAATCGACCAGAGCTTAAGAGCTTCCACAATTATAGCTTCATGCAAAAATGAAACCAAAATGTTGGGAAACTTCAGCATCCACAATTATAGCTTCATGCAAAAATGAAACCAAAATGTTGGGAAACTTCTAGCCAGTCTTGGGAGGATCCCAATTCTCTTTCAACATTTTGTTTCACCCTTTCCATCATCTTGTCTTGCTTGATTTACGATCCCAATTCTCTTTCAACATTTTGTTTCACCCTTTCCATCATTTTGTCTTGCTTGATTTACTCGGTCAGCGATTGGTGGTGGATTGGTGCTAGCAGTTGCATTTCGTGGTGGATGTTGCAGTTGCATTTTCCTCAATTTTTAGTTTTCCCAATTCTCTTTCAACATTTTGCTTCACCCTTTCCATCATTTTGTCCATCTATTTTATGCTTGATTTACTCGGTCAACGATTGGTGGTGGATGCTGCTAGCAACTGCATTTTTGTGGTGGATGCTGCTAGCAGTTGCATTTTCTTCAATTTTTTAGTTTTTGCGAAGTCAATCATGTTCAATGTCGAATTTCTTTAATAGTGTTATTCAATTTATTAAATACCCTTCTAGTACTCTCTATGTTAGCATCCAAGTAGACCCATAAATCTTCCACAACTCTCAAGACATGTTCAATGTCGAGTTTGTTTAATAGTGTTATTCAATTTATTAAATTCCCTTATAGTAATCTCTATGTTAGCATCCAAGACCCATAAATCTTCCACAACTCTCAAGTCTTGAAGTATTGGACATGCTCCCAAAGGAGGGCTGAATGTGTTGCTAGTCTTTTTGGAGGCATAAGTGTTGAAGTGGAAAGAAAAATTTTCAAAGACCAAGCAAAAATGTGCCAAAATCAAAGCTGACCTAGAAAATGTTGACAAAGGCATTGTTGGTGCTCAGATGCCCTAAGCAATTAAGTTTGATCATCTAGCATTGAACGCCATCATAATTAGTAATTGATACTTTTCCATCTCATAATGATACAAAGTAATTTGCTAATTGACGTCAACATTATAACCTTGGGCCACTTGAGTAAATATTATATGATCAAAGAAAATTAATAGGCCGTGCCTTCGAGTACTGGGAATATTTAATGTTTTTAGGTGTAGCATTGTTATTAGTTGGCATTGTTACATATTGCTCTTTTCATTTTCGAACGAGGCAAGAACTCTTAATCAGGGTTCAAATGTTATGAGCATGGGTTTCCACAAACAATTCTGCTAGGTGATGTGATTCCAAATTCCATTCAATACAATTCTTCATTTAGATAAATTCCTTAAGTTAATTCGGAAGATGTGTTTTTTATCTTCATAAATGTGTTCACACTGGTGTTCAATCAGGTCGAACAACACTGGCTAGTGGTTCGATCGGTTGGAACAAATGTTGGTGACATTGCAATTTGGAGGGTGGCATCTCCACAAAAATTAGCTTGCAGGACCTTTAAGATTTGGGAAATATTGCAATTTGGGAAGTGGCATCTCGACAAAAATTAGCTTGCAGGAACTTTAAGATTTGGGAAATTTCTGCCCGTTCGATTCCCATCCACGTAGAATTTTTCATAAAATACTTCTCTAGTTTAAATTAGAAAAATGTACATGTATGAATTGATCTTGAAAAGATTTTAGGGTTCCTTACTGAGTTGATCATTCGCTTCGGCCTTGTGTAAACTCTTATAAATGTTTTATTATGTTTTCTTAGGTTGCTATTGTGAAAAATCCAGCTATATATGGGGCAGACCTTGGTAACTTAATATATACTCTATTCATTAATAAGATGTTTTGATATCATTTCCTTCTTTATACAACACGGTGAGTGATAATAATGCTCTCCATTTGATTTTGACATGGCTGCTTTTGTGTTATAGGAGTTGCGTTTTCCAAGTATATAGTTCACATATATTCTTATTCCGTGGTAGGAGATTTGAGACAACATCTAAAGGTTTGCTTGCATGCTCAAAGGCCAACCTATATATTCTTGTAGGTCTGTAAAATTAAATTTGTATTGAAAGTATATTTATTAACATTGATATAATTTAAACAGATTGACGCATGTTGGTGGTGTGAATGATATTGTTTTTTCACACCCTACCTGCCAGCGCTTCATAATTACATGCGGGGATGATAAGACCATCAAGGTAATCCGCTTTATCATGTGTCAAGACTCATTCTAATAGTTGTCGCTTATTTATTTGTATATGAAAATTTTATCATGTGTCAAGACTCATTCTAATAGTTGTCGCTTATTTATCTGTATATGAAAATTTAAAAAAGAAAGATTTTTTTTTGTCTGTGCAGTACACATTTGAAGGTCATGAAGCAGCCATATGTTCGGTTAAACCTCACCAGTAAGAAAATATTCAGGTACTTTGTTCATTGAAACCTCAAAATTTTATGTATTAATTCTAGTTGTTGAAGTTACATTCCATATTCCATTGGGAAGGTCATGAAGCAGCCATATGCCTCACCAGTAAGAAAATATTTAGGTACTTTGTTCATTGAAACCTGAAAATTTTATGTATTAATTCTAGTTGTTTTGAAGTTACATTCCATATTCCATTGGGAAGGTCATGAAGCAGCCATATGCCTCACCAGTAAGAAAATATGTAGGTACTTTGTTCATTGAAACCTGAAAATTTTATGTATTAATTCTAATTGTTTTGAAGTTACATTCCATATTCCATTGGGAAGGTCATGAAGCAGCCATATGTTCGGTTAAACCTCACCAGTGAGAAAATATTCAGGTACTTTGTTCATGGAAACCTGAAAATTTAATGTATTAATTCTAGTTGTTTTGAAGCTACATTGCATATTCCATTTTTGTTTGATGTTTGGTTTCATGTGAATGTTTGCATATTCCATTTTTGTTTGATATTTGGTTTCATGTGAATGTTTGGCCATATGACAAATACTTTATTGCACTAAAGATAGATGGATTATGATTCTTTGTTTGAAAGCAAATTATTTTTTGTACACCTATTGATGGAAAGATCAAAGCCTGGTTGTATGATCTTGGGGGATCTAGGGTGGACTATAATGCTCCAGGCTTCTGGTGCACTACAATAGCTTATAGTACTGATGGAACAATGTAAAATGTTAACGGTGTTTAGTTTTTAAAGTCTCTTCATGTGGATCTGAGTTTTGTCAACTACTTCCTTTTCGAAGTAGAGTTTTGTCGAGACTACTTCCTTTTCGAAGTATATGATCATTTGCAATTTTTATTAGGCTCTTTTCAAATGCTCTATTAGCCATTATTTTGGCATATATTTTATAGGAATAGGATGATATGATTGTCTGACAGTGGAGACAACATGTGTGCAGAGTAATATAGACAGCAGGAAACCAATGCTTTTAGATGAGGTCACAGACAAGAGTAAGAATTGGAAATTGACTGAGATCACTGATTCGGGTGAGTGTAGGTCTCTCAGGTTGCCTAACACAATGCATGCGAGCAAGGTATGCAATCGTCCTATTACAAAAAAACACTAAAGGCTGACATTACAATTTTATGTGCTACAATTTCTTTAAGGTGGTAAAACTGATATACACCAATTCCGGTGTTGTTTTAGCACCGACATCCAATGCTCTCCATAAACTGTGGAATGGCCGGGGAGTGACCGGAATCCATCCGGAAAGGTGGGGTTCTTTAGTAGTAGTGGTTTGTTTTCTTTTTTTAGCTTGTTTTATTTATTTTTTGATAGTTATAATTTTGGATATATAATTTGCAGCCGTATTTTATGTAATAATGATTGCTAAGTTACTAAGAGTTAGTGTTTTGTTTATTGTCTACAGCGAGTATTCCACGATGTGGCAGCCAGCTAGTGGAATTGTTATGAATAATGACATTGGTGATACAAATCCAGAAAAAGACGCTGCTTGTATGATGACATTCAGGTGGCAAGGTCTCCTTATTCAATATGATGACATTTAAGGTAACAGAGCCTTTTACCTAAAGACCTGTTTCATTTTGATGTTTCGGATGATTATATAATTTCAGTTTTTAGTACATTGTTCTGCTTAGGGTTTATTCTGTACTGTCTCACCTTCAACTTTCAAATTATGAGCGTAGTGAGTTCATTTCAGGATCACCCTAGGTTCTTGCCTAATGTTCCTCACTATAGGCTAAGAATTCAAAGGCATGGCAACTTTCATGCCACTTCGTACAGCCACATTTCTGGCTTTCCACCCTCGGGCAATAACATCATTACAATTGGCATGGAGGATTCATCAATTCAAAAATACAATGTTCGAGTTGATAACAATTGGGATGGAGGATTCATCAATTCAAAAATACAATGTTCGAGTTGATAAGGTGCTGCCTGCGAATATATCTTTGAATTTAAAATTCTTATCTTTTTCCTTCATTGTGGCATGCTCTGAACTTGCTGCAATTTTTACAGGTTTTACAGGTAAAAATAAAGTTGAAAGGCCAGGAATCCATCCGTAAAGGTGGGGTTCTTTAGTAGTTGTTTGTTTCCTTTTTATTTTAGTAATGATTGCCGAGTAACTAAGAATTAATATTTTGTTCCACCATCTATAGCGAGTATTCCACCACAGATGTGGCAGCCAGCTAGTGGGATTATTATGAATAATGACATTGGCGATACAAATCCAGAAGAAGCCGCTGCTCGTATAGCTCACTGAGAATGATTCCTATGTGACGTCTGCGTCCCGTGGCAAGGTCTCCTTATTTAATATGATGACATTTAAGGTAAGAGAAGCCTTTTACCTAAAGACCAGTTTCATTTTAATGCATCTGCTTAGGGTTTATTCTGTAATGTCTCATCTTCAATTTTCAAATTATGAGCGTAATGGGGTTCACTTCACTTCAGGATCACTCTAGGTTCTGTGTAATGTTCCTCACTATAGGCTAAGAATTCAAAGGCTCCCAATTTATCTAAATTACTGGCTTGATGGAATGTTAATTAGTGACAACTTTCATACCACTTCCTGCAGCCACATTTCTGGCTTTCCACGTTTTTTTGGCAGTTGTCTCTTGGGCATAGATAGGTGGGACGAGCTAAAGTAAAAAGTTGTACAGGTACAGCACATCATCACCACCAGTGGGGATACAAGAATACAGTTTCATGATGATCAATTCAAACATACACAGTTATGTAATGACACTTTCTGTATCTGATTTGATGACCTAGGTTGTGTATGAGAGCCAGCTTGCTATCTATGACGCTTTAAAGTTGGAGCGTTTGCTCTATGTAAATAATTGTAAGCAGTGTTGAAGTCAAACATAGACAGTTATGTAATGTCACTTACTTTCTCAATCTTATTTGATGACCTTGTTACATGGTTGCATTGCAGTGGCCTCCTCATGATTCCCTATCTGCTCCTATTTCAAGTGCTATATACTCATGGGACAACGTCCTAGTTTATGCGAGCTTCTGTGATGGTGCAGTTGGAGTGATTGGATGACCATGTTACATGGTTGCATTGCAGTGTTCTTCTCATGATTCCGTATAGTTGGTACATCTACTTTTTAGATTTGGATTTTCAATTCTCTTAAAATAAGAGATGGAGGAGCTCACGTTATTGAGCCTTCGGAGTAGGAAGGGAAATGGGGTGTTGGACCACCCCAGATAATGGAACTGTCATTGCACTGTTTTTCTCATGATTCCGTATAGTTGATACATCTATTTTTTAGATTTGGATTTTTGAATTCTCTCTTAAAATAATTGTAATTGTAATTTTTGAGGCATTCTATCAAGATTGTAATTGTAATTTTTATCAGATATTGTTCAACAGGTTTCAGTGTCTATCTTTGAGGCATTCTATCAAGATTGTAATTTTCATCGGATATTGTTCAGCACTGTAATTTTCATCGGATATTGTTCAGCACTTTAGATGATAGCTAAATGAGCACCTCGGTACAATCCTAGTCACTATATTTTGTCTGGGTCGTGTAAAAAGTGAAAATTGGTCATTGGAGCATAATTCATGAATGTTCTTTCGGAGGGTTTCAATTTCTGTTTTTGAAACTCTTCTTTTTACCACGAAACTTTTCCATGTGTTCATATGGATTCAGACCAACCTGGCTTATGCGGAAGCTTTGTCATTGTCAGACTCGGGAATATTATATTTATCAACTGAATGACTCTATTGTATTGTTTAAACATATGGACACATATTTATGGAAAACAATAATCTTTTAGTTATGGGATAATGTTCCTATTTTTCGTTGCTCAGCATGTGTTTCGTGTTTCCTTTCAAAGGATTATAGGATAATGTTCCTATTTTTCGTTGCTCAGCATGTGTTTGTGTTTTTGAAGGGGAGGGAGAGATCATTCCTTTGGAAGTTAGTTGTAATGTTTCGTGTAATATCTCACATTTTGGAAGTTAGGTGTAATATCACTGAGATATCACTTTAACAGGAGGCCTCGTATTATTTAAACATATTGAGAATCTTTTTAAACATATCGAGATATATCTATGGAAAGCAAAAATCTTACCGTTAATGAGATAATGTTCATATCCTTTGGGGTTTGTAATGTGTCTTTTGGAGTTTGTAATGTGTCTTTTTATGGATATCACTCTAACCAGAGGCTTCATATTTTTTTTTAATGGAATATGTTCATACGTAAAGCAAAAATCTTTCAATAATGATGTGATGTTCATATTCTTTCAATAATGACGTGATGTTCATATATATTTTTTTATTTTATTTTATGGAATATGTTCATACGTAAAGCAAAAATCTTTCAATTAATGACGTGATGTTCATATTTGATGGATATCTTGATATCACTGTAACAAGATATTATCAGTGTAACAAGAGGCCTTTATGGGATAATGTTCATACTGAAGTGATGGATATCACTGTAACAAGATATTATCAGTGTAACAAGAGGCCTTTATGAGATAATGTTCATACTGAAGCAAAAAAATTCCAGTTAATGAAATAATGTTAGTTAATGAAATAATGTTCGTTCATATTTAATGGATATTAGTGTAACAAAAGGCCTCATACTGTTTATGGGATACGGGGTAATAACATTCCAGTTAATGAAATAATGTTCATATACGGGATAATAACATTCCATTAATGAAATAATGTTCATACGTTTTTCTTCCTTTGCAATTTGTAATATGCTTCTTTGCAATTTGTAATGTGCCTCTTTTTGATGGATATCAGGGTAACAAGAGGCAATTTGTAATGTGCCTTTTTGATGGATATCAGGGTAACAAGAAGCAATTTGTAATGTGCCTTTTTGATGGATATCAGGGTAACAAGAGGCTTCAAGAGGCTTCATACTGTTTATGGGGTAATTTTCACAAGAGGCCTCATATGGGATAATGTTCAAACTGAAAGCAAAAAATTTCAGTTAATGAGATAATGCTTCATATGGAAAGCCAAAAAGTTTCAGTTAATAAGATAATGTTCATATTTTAGATAATGTTAATATTTTTTTTTCCTTGGGAATTTGTAAGGTTTAAGTTAATAAAATAATGTTCATATTTTTCTCTCTCCTTTGGAATTTGTAATGTCTTTTTATGAATATCAATTTTTTTTATGAATACCATTGTTTTTGGAATTTGGAATTTGTAATGTGTATATCAATTTTTATGAATACCATTGTTTTTGGATTGATTTGTAATGGTATTTCAATTTTTTATGATACCATTGTTTTTTGGATTTGAATTTTGTTTAATGTGTTTTTTTTATTGGAATTTGTAAGTTTAAGTAATAAATGTTCATATTTTCTCATTTCTCCTTGGAATTTGTAATGTCTTTTTAGAATATCATGTTTTTGGAATTTTACTGAATATTATGTTTTTGGAATTTGGTAATTGTTGTCTTTATGAAATATCATTGTTTTGGAATTTTTTTTACGAATATTATTTTGTTTTGGAATTGGAATTTGTAATGTGTTTTTTTTTTTTATGGTTATTTGTTTTTTGGATTTGTAATGTGTTTGTTTTATGGATTGCTATGGGGATTAAATGTTTTATATTCTTTATTTTCCTTAATTTATGGATTTGCTATGAGATAATGTTCATATTTCCATAATGTTCATATTTTATTGTTGTAGTTATTGTGTTTTGTTTTTATATGAGATAATGTTCCTAATGTTTATATATTTCCATAATGTTCATAATGTTCATATTTCATTTGTTGTAGCTATTGTGTTTTGTTTTTATGGATATTCTAAGGGAAGAGATTGTTTTGTTTTTATGGACTTGCTATGGGATAATGTTTATATTCCTCATATTTCATTGTTGTGGCTATTGTGTTCTGTTTTTCTGGATTCTCTAAGAGAAGAGATGTGGTTTGCTTTTATGGACCTGCCAAGGGAAGAGATGTGCTTTGCTTTTATGGACTTGGGGAAGAGATAGAGATAAATATACATAGTAGGTAAACACTCATTTATAGACTAGGGTTTCAAATGTTGAGGTTATGACTTCCGGAGAGTTTATCGACAAGGTAATAAGGTTTGGTTTGTTGGTTTGTATTATTAGGAAGAGTAAGGTTCAAAACTTTCATAATAGGAGTAATTAGTTATCAACAAGGTAAGAAGGTTTGTATTAAGAAACAAACTTTATTTCTCTAAAAATCTATTTAGAAACAATTCCATGCTACATTAGTATATTTTTAATAATTTTTTCCTATCAATTATTCATGATTTTTTTATTTAGAAACAATTCCATGGTGCATTGGTATATTTTTAATGATTTTCCTCACTCCTATGAAATATAGGACACTAACACAACTCCTTACTACACTTATGAAATATAGGACACTAACAAACTGTACAGCGTTTACGGTAAAGAAGCTATCTTGCCCAAAACTTGTATCTCCTAGACTTCCAATATCTATGAGTCGTGCTCTTATACAATTTGTCCTTTTCTTCTTTTCTTTTTTCATGTTTGTCCTGTTACTCATGTCCCATCTTGTTTTGTGTTTGGATCATTGTGCATAAATAAGACCTTGTGTGAAAAGTGTATGGCTCAAAAGTTGTGGTGGAATAAAAGATAAAATACAGTTATTTGTTTCTTTTTTTTGTTTGGGAAGATGCCATAGGTTGAGTTAAGTTTAAATGTAAATACGATACATCCAAAAGAAAAACCTTGAGGTTGAATAAAAGATTAAAAAAACCTAGAGGTAATATGATACATCCAGAAAAAAAAACCTTGAGGTTGAATAAAAGATTAAAAAAACTCAAGGGAACCTATTAGATCACCTATGTAGTGTCAAAACTACTCAACATGGTATGAGTCTACTTAGATCACCTATGCTAGTGTCAAAACTACTCAACATGGTATGAATCTACTTGTGGGTTATCGCTTCTCCAATATAGTAGAGAAAAGATGAAAAGACACCCTTTGCTCAATCACCCTTGAGTGGATGTCCCTAGAGGTTTAGATACATAAGTGGATGTTTTAGTGGATATTTATACAAATAAATATATAATAAGTTCATATAATTTTAAAAGTCTAAAATTTATAGTTTTGAAGCATTATAATTATTTATAATATTTCTTTTCATACTTTAAATAATAATAAACAGAATCATTTTATATTTAATAATATTATTTTTACGTGTTTTAAAGAATAAACAAATATATATCAGATATATAAATGAAATTTTCTAAAATTTTATCTAGTGCAATGAATAGTTATTACAAAATATTTGTCTAATTAAAAGAAAATTTTTACCACCTATCCAAACCTTATTACGGATTGTCCAAAGATTCAATTTATAAAATAAAGTTTGTAGATTTGCAAATTCAATTTTTGTATAAAAAGTTATAATTATAATTAATATAAATTTTATAGATTTATACATTTATTCATTTTTTAAGTAATAATTCATTTCTTTGTAGTTTTGTAAGCCTTTGTAGTTTTGTAAGCCAAGTATATGGAACACTTTATTAATGTGCAGGGCTCTTATGCAATTTTTTTCTACCTTTATAAGCTTGGCATTTAAGTGATAATTCATTGCTTTGTAGTTTTGTAAGCTTAGCTCATTGATAGAGAGAGTATATAGAACACTTCATTAGTGTGTAGGGGTCTTGTAATTTTGTTTTTAGCTTTATAAGCAAACAAATTATATAGCTTATTGATAGAGAGTATATCAAACACTTTATTAGTGTGTAGGGGTCTTGTAATTTTTTTTTAGCTTTATAAGCCTGGCTTTTAAGTAATAATTCATTGCGCTATAGTTTTGTAAGCTTGGCTCATAGATAGAGAGAGTATATGGAACACTTTATTAATTTTAAAGCATGGGTTTCATGTTTATTTTGATTGATCTTCTAAGTAAAGCATGTTCTTCATGCTTCTTTATGCTTCTAGAGCGCGCCATATGCCCATAATCTACTGGCTCCATAAGGCGCTTACTAGACCACCACTAGGTGCAAACTCGCGATCCAAATCTAAACCTTGCTAAGTTGCCACTTAAGAAAAATATGCTCTTAAAAAAATACATAATAAACATTCTTAAAAATAATATAATAAAAATTTGTTTAAAAAAATAAAATAAAAAACAAAACAAACCACCCTACATAAGTAAACCAATAAAATCGACGATTTCCCCAACCCGGAGATTACCGAGATTTGAAACAGAATTCTTTGAGCCGAATTCTGCCTAACCGTATGCTCAAACAGCTTGATGTTTCCGCCAATAAATTCAGGGTCGCCGGATCTCTGCGCAAGCGGGAAGCTCTTCAACCTACAACTTGATGTTTCCGCTAGTAAATTCAGGGTCGCCGGATCTCTGCGCAAGCGGGAAGCTCTTCAACCTCTTCATGTTCTCCAACAGATTCACGTTATTTAATAGAGTAGATAATTTATCGGAAGAACCAGTTCTTCGCCGATAAGTTCTCATTCATTAGTTTTGATTACTTAATGATATTGGTGATAACTTATCTACTGATAACTACATTTTGATAACTTCAAGCTATTCACGATAACTTATCTGATGATAAGTGCATTTTGATAACTTATAAGTTATGTATGATACCTATTTACTCATAAGTGCTTTTGAGAACGTATCAAGTTATTACATATGATAACTTATCTACTTATAAGTATGTATAAGTTATCCACTAATAAGCGATTGGATAACCTATGTGCCCATAAGTTATCAATAGATAAGTCCTTGGGATTTAAGTTGTCGAACATCAGATCAAACACATCTGACGGTTGAGAACCTTAATATCCAACGGTTTGAAGGGCACTGATCGGACAGTCCTGATCGTGCAGATCTGACGGTCTGGAGGGCGCTGATCGAACGGTCCAGAGCATGCTCATCCAACGGTCCATATTGTGCATATCGGACGGTTCAGATCTCGGTGATTGGACCGTCAAGATTGGCTCGATCCGATGGTGCATATTGTTTAGATCTGACGGTTGAGATCGTCGAGATCTAGTGGTCCAGATCGTGTAGATCGGACAGTCCATATCACGTTGATCGGACGGTCAAGATTGGGTAGATCGGATGGTCATGATTGGGTAGATCAAACGGTCTAGATTGTGCAGATTGACGGTCGAGATTCAGTTGATTGGACGGTTGAGATCTTTCTGATCGGATCAGGCCCGCGGATGTGCGCCACTTGGCAGCCTGTGAACCCTCAGATCAGGCCCGCGGATGTGCGCCACTTGGCAGCCCATGAACCCTCAGATCAGACCCGCGGATGTGCGCCACTTGGCAGCGCGTGGACCCTCAGATCAAGCCCGCGGATGTGCGCCACTTGGCAGCGCGTGGACCCTCAGATCAGATGTGCGCCACTTGGATAAATGTTTGATAAAGGCGTTGCGAGTACAAGTTGTTGAAGCCTAGATAAATCAACCAGTCAACACTGAAATGATTTGCACCAACCACAAAGATTGATCCAAATAACCAATAGATGAACCTAATGGAGTAGTTGTTTGAGATCTCAATGCAAGTGAAGAAGGTTACAATGCTAGCAATTGTCAATTTATTATATTCATTTGTTTGATTATGAACTTACGTAAATTACAAGCTTTATTAGTGCAATTATTTTTATCAAGTGGCCCACTACCACTACCACCTATAAAGCAACACAATCATGATTTTTCATAATGTTTCATGAATGACTAGGTCCAATAGGTAAACGAATGCTAGGAATGATGAGATAAAAAATACTTCAAAGTCACTCTCTAAGATGGAATTAGTTGAATTGGGGTAAGGTGAGTTAAATATGTAGTAAGGTGTACTTGACAATTGAGAGAGAGATTTAAAAGAATCAATTGCACCACCAAAGGATGTCATAATACAATTGAGAGAGTGATTTAAAAGAATCACTTACATCACCAAAGGATGGCATTACACAACTGAGAGAGTGAAAGAATCAGTTACACCACCAAAGGATGGCATTAATTGAATTGAGGTAAGGTGAGTTAAATATGCAGTAAGGTGTAATTGACAAATGAGAGAGTCAATTAAAAGAATCAATTACACCACCAGTTGCCCTATTTGGACTCATGTTAATGTGCCAATTCCACTTGGACCACTAGAAGCATCATTAGAGGAAAAGTTACCATCTAAAGGGTATGCCAATAACATACAAATTCACTGCATTGATGAGAAAATGACTACTTAACATTAGTGAGGTTAGGCTCAATGATATGTCACTCATAGTTAATAATGTAGTGGACTATGGAAGGTGACAACAAAACCAAAGGCACATCCATTGGAACATCCATCAATTATCTATTTCAAAGATCCTTTGAAAATATGGGAAGTTCTACTAGAAAAAAAGCTTAATTTACCACAAGAACGTTGGATGGTCCACATGCCATAGGACCCATTCAGAGATGTGGCAACATAGGATAACCTATTGGAAGATGGTGATCTTTATGGATGGGAGCCAAAGGAATCTTTGGAGGCATTTGCATATTCATGATTGATATCGTTGTTCTAGTAGATAACTAAAAAAGATGCTCCGATTCTTCAACTTAATCCTGTTCTAATAGATAACTAAAAAAGATGCTTTGATCTTCTCATTAATATATCAACTATTAGTGCAATCTCAATCTCCAATGTGACCTGGATATGTAAAGTAGGGATTGCGGTCTTTATCAACTAGTGATCCTAAAAATTACCTTCATGTATATTAACATATAATTACTAAAGAAGACTATTTTGAAATTTCTAGTGGAAATTGCTTCAAAATTTACTCCCAGTCTTCACATATTGTAATGATCTCCTTTCAATAATTTTGTTGGAGGTTTCCCCAAAACTGTACTTCAAGTTGGAGGTTTCCCCATAACTGTACTTCAAGTCTTGACAAAAGGAACTGTTAAAAATACCATCACCATGGTCAATCTCACATACTAAATCATGAATATGCCTCAATATGTCATCACCATGGTCAATCTCACATACTAAAACATGATTATGCCTCAATATGTTAAATCTAGGATCTATTATAGCCTAGTGAGTGATCACAATTCTTTTTTGTTACACCCATCATGAATATGGAAACAACTATTTCATTTTAATGTCATAGAATTGTGCCTCACCTAAGTAGTTAAATAAGATATTCTTAAAAGTAACATACTAAGGGGCGACAATGTCACATATGCCACATAATTTATTGCACAATGTTCCATCACTTGCCTTTCTCTACCATTCTAAACGATGGCCTCAGTGATATTCTTCCATAAAAAAAAATTCTTAATTTTTTTAATCTCATATCCCATTTAATAAAATTACACAAATATTATTCCCTTCCTGATTTTTAATATAATTATAAATTATTATAAAAAGTTTATGACCTCTTAGGAAGGAAGGGAAGGAAGGATATGTGGATATATTTTTAAATATAAATTTATATTAAATATATAAAAAAAAGATGTTGACATTGATATATTACATATAAAATTATATAAACATATAAAATAGATATTTTAAAATAAAATGAGAAATTTTTTATAAAATAAATTAAAATTTATTAGTTAATAGTAATATTAATAATTTTATATTATATTATTCATATTCTATTATTATAGCTTAGGTCAGGACTGTGAATGTGAACTTAAAAAATTATTCATAATAAGAAGACACATTAAGCTTTTTTTATGTTTAAGACATTAATTAAAAAAAAAAAAAATGCATTCATTAAAATCACACTTTAATATCTTTATATATATAGTTTATTTCTAACATTTTTTTCAATAATTTACTTCAAAATCGGATAATTAAAAAACATGTTTAAATCACACTTTATTTAATTATTATATAATATATAATATATATATATATATATATATATATATATATAAATTTCACCTAAATCCAAATAATAAATATTTAAACATGCGATTTACATAATCCAAATGCCTCAATAATTTTAATATATTCGTCTGAAACCATATATAAAATTAAAAACATATTTTAAATAACCTAGTATTGCAATCTCATTCCAATTAAAAAAACCATTATAAATGCATAGAATATTGCACAATAAAATTTTGATTGGGATAAAGATTTCCTTGGGTACGGAATAATATTCCTCCTTTCTCGTTCTAAAATACCTTGATCATAAAAAAACAAAATCTAAAATATGTCAAATTATTATTATCTTTGCCTATGAAACTGATTATTAAACATATTCAGAGTCCTTCATGATTAATATTAGTAATGCACGAGCAGAGGCCTCTAGATCGTTCGCGTGATTCGAACCGTTGACCGATCCTCTTCAAAATCACTGCAAGCACAGGGCTCAGCTGAAGATGTATGATATGCTGTTGTTGTAGTTATTGAAATTAATTAACCCATGGTAGGCATGCACAGTCAAAAAATGAACAAGGTCGCCGGCGAAATGCCCTCAAAATCACAGTTCTAAGCCTGCAATTTTGGCCTGCAGAGGCGCCGCTCATGGAAGCAAAATATTGTGCGTTGAACGCCCCCTGCGAATTTGGTCGTGCAGAAAACCCAGCGGACCATGGCCGGACAGATAACCCTGGGAATTAAGAGAAATATTATTTATTGGATAAATCATTGCTTGAACCACCGATAAGTTCCTCGCCTCAAGTTATCTGCTGATAATTTATCTGATCTAGATAGCGTATCCGAAATAGATTATCAGATACGGTAGTGTATCAGCAATAGTTTATCAAATCCAGATAACGTATCAGCAATAGGTTATCAAATCCACATTGGGTCCAGCCATAGATTATTAACTCCAGATAGTGTATCAACAATAGGTTATCAAATCCAGATAGGTATCAGAGATGATTATCAAATCTAGATAGGGTCTCAGCGATAGATTATCAAATCTAGATAGGGTCTCAGCGATAGATTATCAATTCAGAGTGCTTATTAGCAATAGATTATCAAATTCGGATAGCTTATTAGCAATACGTTATCAAATCCAGATAGCGTATCAGCATAGAATATCAAATCAAGATAGCGTATCCACGATAGATTATCAAATAGGGATAGCGTATCAGCAAAAAGTTATCCTCTGATAAAGTTCTATTTAGGTTATCAAATCGGATAGCGTATCAGCCAATGCTTTGATGACAAGTGGCGGGCTCTCAGCCGCTCGATCTGGGCAGCGGATCGATGACAAGTGCGGACTCTCAGCCGCTCGATCTGGGCAGCGGATGGATGACAAGTGGCGGCCTCTCAGCCAGCCGATCTGGGCCGCCGATGGTTGACAGGTGGCAGCCTCTCAGCCAGCCGATCTAGGCTAACGGATGGAAGACAAGTGGCGGCCTCTCAGCCAGCCGATCTGGGCCGCCGATGGTTGACAGGTGGCGGCCTCTCAGCCAGCCGATCTAGGCCGCCGATGGTTGACAAGTGGCGGCCTCTCAGCCGCCCGATCTGGGCAGCCGATGGATGACAAGTGGCGGCCTCTCAGCCAGCCCGATCTGGGCAGCCGATAGATGACAAGTGGCGGCCTCTCAGCCAGCCGATCTGGGCCGCCGATGGATGACAAGTGGCGGCCTCTCAGCCAGCCCGATCTGGGCCGCCGATGGATGACAAGTGGCGGCCTCTCAGCCAGCCGATCTGGGCAGCCGATAGATGACAAGTGGCGGCCTCTCAGCCAGCCGATCTGTGCCGCCGATGGATGA
>APFE030644292.1:0-13567 GCA_000404065.3 Pinus taeda | reverse complement strand
TCTTTCTCTAGCTCATTTATCCTCCTTTTGAGAGTCTTTATCTCTCTTTCTCTCTCAGCTACGTTTTTCTTGGATTTATCATATTTTTCATTGAGCTTAGCCAAAGTTTCTTTGGCTTGACTCAGCTCTATCATTTGGGCCTCCAAGACCTGAATTTCATTCCTGAGCTTCTTCATATCAAGGCTTTGATCCTGCTCTGTTGTTGGTGCTGAGGTAGAGGGTGTTGTTTGCTCTGTCTGCTGAATGGGAGGGGCAGTGGTTTGAGGGGCTTCTTCCAGATTGATCATTTCTGGAGGGGGCTAGGAAGTTTGGCCTGCCTCTTTCTGTTGCAATGCTGCCTGCAGTGCAGCCTCTGATTATCCCAACTTTTCTTGCGTTTGGATGAGTTGTTTATACAGTGACACCAGCATAGCTGCTGCATCCTTGTCATGTCTCAGCTGGGAAACTTCTTCAGTTTGGGGATGAAAAGTTGTTGGGATCTTGATCATTTTCCTTAATGCTGCCATATCTGCATCCCTTAGCTTCAATAGCTCCTGCACAGCTTTGACATCCTTAGGATCATGCCCAAGCTCTATTATGATGTCCTCCAAAGCTTTGATCCTATTTTCCTTTGCTTGAGAGGATGCTCTTTCCAACTCAAGTTGGGCAGTTGTATTATTTAGGCTATTTTCTAGCCTGTAATTCACCAATGTTTTATCTGCCAAGGAGGCATATACCATCTCACCCGTTTTCTTGTGTAATTCAATATGATCCATCAGGTGGATGTCCTTGGCAAGGACCTCAAGGATGGTCCTGATGTAATCTGCAGCTGACTGTGGCTGTTGCACGGCTGGTATGAAGTGGCTCCTAATCATCTTGCCCTCATGGACATCATAGGCAGACATAAGTCTTTGCTGGTTGGTGGGAGCCATTTTCAACAGATGATTATATAATTGTATCCTTATGGGCTCATTCCTCTTCTTTATGTCCATGAACTGCTGCTTGATGCTCTGTTCACCTCCTCTTTGTTGGATTGAGGAGCTAACTTCTCCTCCTATTGTCCTCTCTTGTTCCTGCTGGAAGGAACTTGCAGAGGCCTCCATGCTAGGTGGGCCCATGCCCAAAGATTGCCCTAATGGAATTTCTTCCTCTGAAAAAGAATTCAATCTTTGCCTCTTTTCCCCTTGAGTTGTTGATGTTGTGAGGGGAGTCTCTCTGTCCCGTTTCCTGCTTATGTCCTCCTTTTGAGGGGTTTGAAGGACTGAAGCTTCAGCTCTTGTTTCTTGCCTAGGAGGCACAATTTGTGGTGGTTGCTGCTTAGTGACCATTGGGGCCTCTGCTGTTTGCTCTTCTTGCAGTGGCTGTTCATGTTCTTGTTGTTGTACCTGTTCTTGATGCTGTACCTGTTGTTATTTCTGTGCTTCCTGTTGTTTTACCTTTTCCTGGAGTGGCTGCTCTTGCTCCATTTCTTTCTCCTTGCCTTTGCTAGAGGTATGATCTATAGCTTTGAATGCCTTCTGATGTCCTGTGGAGGATTAGGCAGTTGCTCCCACTTGAGTGCTTGTAAGAGTGAATACCTGTGCAGGAAGTTCTAGGTCAGCCATCTTTAGGATATTTCTTCGTGCTCTTTCATTTAATTCTTCTTGTGTGACAGGTTCCTCTAATGTGCCTCTCATCCATTTTGTTTGATTTGCATATTTTCTATGTGAGGCAACCTCACATGGTCATAACTGGACAGTCTATACTTGACCCTTCTTAAGGTTATGAAGTGATTGGGGTCATAAGGTTTCCAGAGGAAACTGGTCTTTAGGCCAAGGCCTTCTAGCATTCTGTCTGCCTCTTTCCAGCCTTCCTCCATTTTGTTAAAAACAAAGCGGCCCAATTGGTTTTTTACCTTCAGCTGTGCTTTCTTGCCTTTGCTTGAAAAGTTCTTCACATCAGCATTCCCAAACTGCCTGAAGTATTCAAGGGCAAACAACCTCATGGGCACATATTTGGGCAGTCCGTATGGGGGTAACTCACAACCATATATTCTAATAACGGTGTGATTTTGGTAAAAATACCAATCTCCAATGATGTATACCTTGGACAACTGAAGGATCCTCTGCATCTCATCGGTTAGTCTTGGAGGAGGTGAGCTCAGGAACAGAGACATGGCTGGGTGGATAAAATGATCTATAAACTCACAGTAAGTGTATGGAGAATAGGCTGTGTAGTGAAAAGCTGAGGTCCAATACACTATTGACCTTGGATTTCCTTGTGCATCCACTCTTTTCATAGAAAAAGAAAATTTCTCATGTTGATAGTATAAAATCAAGTGGTAGATGTAGGAGGAGTATCTGAACACCCTTTCCCTTGATAGGATCATCAATTTCTCATGCATTTTGTCTGATATATAGGTGGCATAGTCATAGCAGATTGGAGTTTTTCCAGGGGAAAACATGAGCATCATTACCAGTACAGTTTCATCAATATACTCAATTGAGTTATAACCCAGAATGGGACTAATCATATCTGCAAGGTCCCTGCCCAATGGGTTGAGGTAAACATGAGAAATGGGATGGTACTGCACAGTATCAGATTTAATATATAGTTGGTTCAGCTTGGTGATCTGAGCATCTGTCAAAATCTTAGCTCCTTGATTTATCAGATCAAGCAAAGATAGGGGAACCAATTTCTTCTCAGTCTTGAATTGCAGCATCTCTCTGATGGCCTCAGGGGTAATATAGAAAACAACTGAGCCTGAAGGGTCAAGCACAACTCTCTGAGTGGGATCACAACCATGAACACATAGGTGAATTAGGTCAGAAAATTGATTGACCTGAGGAAGCTTGAAGATTGGGAGGAAGGAATCCCAAATGCCCAATACATCTGTTCCAGTCTCATGTTTGGCCTTTAATTCATTTAAGAGTTGGATGTGGAACTTACTTTTCATTAGAAATTCCTCTGAGATTTTATAATCCAAATCTGCTAATGCCTGCCACTCCAATTCTCTCTAAGGTGCATTTAAAGGGGCAATATTGAGGGCCACAGGTGCTACTCGTGTATGCATAGTTACTTTAAAACTCTGCTGATATGTAAATTAGTGTTACTGTGCAGAGTAACAGAAAATAAAGCTTCTTGGAAAGAGAGGTGATTTATTGAGAAACAGAGGATAAAAGGGTCAATTGCAGCAATTGAAATACTGCATAAAACACTAGAAGAGGCAAATGCTTGTGCTTGAGAGACTCTTTCACGGTAATTAGGTGTAGTTCGGGTTCCTTGTTCATGATTGCGCGAATAGAATGCAAGTTTTGTGAAAGATCTGGTGAACAATGCTTAGCAGGTGAATTTCGACCTTGTGACTTCAAATGGGAACTAGGCACAGAGGATTTGCCGGTTAATTGTGCGTTTTTTCTGTGTTTTAAGTTAATTTAGTCGATTTGCAGACAAAACCAGGCGCAAAGAGGATTTACAGGGATAAATACCTGGTATACTGACAGTCCTGGTCACAAATGCAGGTGGGTTGGCGCGCCGATGGTCTCCAGGTCGAATTCAACAAGTTGGCGTGAGTTTGGACGTAAAATACATGCAGAAGACAACACAGACGTTTTTGCAAAAAGTGTAAAAAAAGCGAAAATTTGGCCAAAATATGGATTTTTTGGAACATTGGCGCCTTTTTTGGATGACATCAGCATGATGTCATCGGGTGGGGTCAGGGTCGGATGAGGTCATCATGACGTCACCAGGTGACGTGGCAGCTTATGAGTGGTCCACGGGGATGGTGAGGTGGCGGACAGGTGGAGCAATGGTGGACGGGGGCGCGGACGCGGCGATGACGTAGCAGTGATGCTGGCAAGGTGGATTGGTGGAAACCGAAAACCGTAGGCGGTATGATATCGCACCGCTTTTCATACGGAAGTGGAGTTGTCAGAGGGGGCTCCGATACACTGTGGGGGCGACGCGTGACCGAGGCCTGACGTCACCCTCTGACACATATTGGAAGCTATCTTATGGACTTTGGGGCCGGTCCGATATCCATGTGAGCCGTTGGATGAAAAGCGCCCGATCGGACGGTCGACGGGTCAGTGACTTGTCCGGACGATACAGCGTCGGGCGGGTAATAAAATATGGTTTTTTCATGAAATTGGTGCGCGGCGGGACCTTTAGAATATCAGCGAATTTGCATGGTTTTCCAATGTTTTCTTTATAAAATCACGTATACTTTGGATAGGTCGGAAAAGTGGGTATTTCATGTAATTTTTCCGTTTGAGCGGGTTAGGAGTGAAGATGGGTTTTTACAAGGTTTTTTAAGCAAATGAAGGGTTGAATAGGTAAATGAATTCTGAAGGAGGAAAAGAGGTAAGGCTTGGGTTCTTAAACTGACCAGATGTCAATTTAATTCCCTAGTAGTGAACATATGGCTATAATGCCAAGGGGGGGATATTTATAAAATGCTTGGGGTTTATACACCATGGTGTTATAATAGTAGGGAAAGGGTGACATAGGGAATTTAGATAATAGAAGTTAGGGGTTAATATGGAGGGAAAAGGTGAATGAGGAGTAATATCACTAAGTTTATTTGAAAACCACTTAGCTTGGGGAGTAGATCAAAATGAAAAGAATTTTGCACAAGAAATGTGGCTCTTAAAGGAAACCAGAACCAACATAAAACCTTGAATTCTATCACAAACACAACTGGTGTAGGGATGTTAGTAATGAGTGTAAAACAAGGAAGAAAGGAAGTTAGACATGCTCCATTGTGTTGTTTTCCTTATATTGACCAGCAAGATTCAGTTTGGAAGAAATACCACTTCTGCAACCCCATCTACCTACCCATCTACCTGCCTAACATTTTTTGTTTCTTCTTGGAGGGTGCACTTGGACTTGCAGACCCTTATGTGCCTTTTATTTTCCATTGGCTTTTTCTTTTGATTTCCTATCTAGCACTACCCTTATTTCTTCCAAGGCCCCAGATTAAGCAGTTGGGGACCTTAGTTTCTCTGCCTAACTATTGGTCTGCCAAGATTAAACAGTTTGGACAGACTTCTTTCTCTATTCTACAATATAAAATTGAAACATGGCATGATCCAGATTAGACTGTTGGACCATCCATCAAAATTTAGTAAACATGAAGGCATGTACGCGCCTTGCCTTGTCTTGGAAATATAGGATCTTTGTATCAGCAAAGCAGAGCATATTTGGCATTTGAATTTGCCAATCATGAAATATGAAACCTATTGGTATAGGTATCCAACAATACCATTTTTTAGAAGTTCTATTTTTAGCATTTCCTAAATTTAACATATCTTGTTGCACACTTTTCAACATTATATAAATACATGCAAGAATATGAAAGTTAAGATTCTATTATTCTTTAAAATAATTTGGACAATGGTATTGATTTTCCTTGGAAAAGAATGTAAGCTTATGGGAGGGGAAGAGAAATTAATGTGGTATATATTTATGGACATGATTTAATAGTGACATGTCTATAATTAATGCATATTCAGTGTTGCTAAAGGGAACATGTCATGATATTTTGTTTATATTTCATGTATGCACATGAATAGATGTTGCAGAATCATTAATAAGGATTGATTATTGGTTGATTAATACTTTATCTAATCATGATATCAAATTTTATTGAAGACAACAATGGAAGGAAATAATGGCGACTTATGCAAAGGATAGATTATATTTAACATTGTGGTAGGTGAAGAACTAATGTTCCATGAAGATTGAAGGGTGCCAGTTGTAGGATGGTCCACTGATGGGGAAAATCTAGGCCATAACGACATAAAGATTGTGAATTTGTGGGTAAATGATATCATGATGATTGTAAAATATTCTAGATAGACATGTTTTACTTAAACTATATTTATCTATAATATTTTTTTGATAATGGTTAAGAGATAGACTCTCTTACAAACCATTGAGTGAGGGGTGAACACCCTCATGAGTGTTTAATAATAAAAGTAAACATTTATTGGTTTTCACCCTATGGGGTTTCCAGGGTATATTAGTGTTGAATGATGTGATTTCCTATGGTTCTATTTGGATTATTTTAATTCTTTTCATAACATGTCATTTACATTACCAAGTATTTGATTAACTAACATAGTTCAAAGAATCATGGAAATGATGCAATGTTACATCAAGATGTTTACGATAATATGTTATATCGTTGGATGTTATGTTATGTTATGTAAATTATTATTTGTTTACTGAATATTACTATATGTAAAGATAAATATTATATCTAATATCTAGTAAAGGAAAATGGAATAAGTAATTAGAACAATTACATGTGTAAATTGTGTAAAATTTATCTAATCCTATGTGTTTTCATGCGAGGATTACCAAGGGATGTTACAGGATGTATAGAAATGGTGTTGGTGATGAAGAACATGAAACTATCAAGGATGTTGGTTTAGGGCATTCTAAACTTGTGGAACATCTTTCAGATCATCAAGAATAGATAGAAGGGCCAAATTATTCCAGAACCCAAGAAGAGACTATCATGTCTTTGAAGTACATTGCAATAAGTTGAGGGATGTGTAGCTCCTCGTGGCACTTTAATGAGTCATAACATTGATTCCAGGTTGTCCAACTACGATGAGGCATTATTTCAGTAAGTTTGGAAGGATGACATGATGGAAGAATATTAATCCATCATGAAGAATGATGTGTGGAATATTGTGTTAATACATGAGGTGAAGTTAGTGGTAACTTCCAAGTGAATCTACAATATCAATCATGTAGTGTTTGGTAGCATGGAGAATTATAATGTAAGATTCATGGTTAGAGGGTTCTCCCAGAAAGAGGGAGAGGAATATGAGGAGACATTGGCTCAAGTTTCTATGTGGAATTCTATTATAAATTTTATTTGTATTGATTCTATTATGGGTTTGAAATTTTGAGTTTTCAATAGTCCTATAAACTAATAATTATTTCTGATGATTTTTCTTACATTTATAATTCAACATAAAATAATTACACAAAGAAATTCAATAATATAACAAAATGCTAGAGGATCGTAAAGATACAACCACACAATAACACACGAGTTTACCATGGGAAAACCAACATGGGGAGCAATCCCACCAACCTTTACTTATAGAATCAACTCAATAAAAGAGATATCTAAGTAAGGATGATAATAAAAATGACTAATAAGATGGAAAGACTAGAAAACCACCAAGATTCCAAGTCAACCCTCCTCCAAGATTCCCACAAGTGAAAATTAGTTAAGGTATAAACTAGGCTTGCGATAGGATGCCAAAATTTGGCCCTCTCTGTCCACATAAGTTTAGGCAGATCATAGAAAAGTTACCACAGAAAAATCGGCTTGTTCCTTCAACACTTGTGAATTTTAGCAGAGATTTCTTCTACAAGTGCAAGCCTATTTATCTACTCCTTTGACTTGATCAACTTCACTTTAAATTCAACATATTTCCTTCACTTGGGAGAAAATGTATTTTTCTTGTGTGTGGGTTGAATTTTTATCTCATGGTGGAGGAATGAATGCTTATAGATAGCCATCTAGGAGGGTCAAATTGGTGCCTCTAAGGGGCCTAGATGACATGAACAAGAGGGGCCAACTTGGTCATCTTATGGAGATGTGACACATAATACCAATTTAAATTCTTTGTTTTAGAAGGTATTGAAGAACAAGCCTTCTAATTTTTCTTTCAAATATGCATATAATATAATTTCATTTTGAGCATAAAGAAAAATTTCTTACATAAATGATGAAAATATACATTATGAAGATTGACCATAATTATAAAATCTAACAGGAAATTGCATCAAATGTATGTGGATACAAATTTCTTTAATGGAGTGATTTATGAATAAGTGTACGTAGGACAACATGAAGGCTTTGAGTTGCATGAGAAGGAGACTCATGTTTTGATATTGAAGAAATATTTTTATGGACTCAAGAAGGCACCTTAAGCTTGGTATTCTTGGATTGATGGATACCTAGCGAGTCTTGGCTTCACCAAGAGTGATGTTGATCCCAACCTTTTCTAAAAGGTTGTTATAGGTGATCCTATGATATTGTTGCTACATGTTGATAACTTGTTTTTGACAGGACCATAGAATCTCATTGATCATAGTAAGTGTGAGTTGACATATGAGTTTTAGATGAAGGACCTAGACTTGTAGCATTATTACTTGGGAATATAAGTATGTGTTGACAGTGTTGGACCCACCAACATGTTAGGGGATCTCCCTAGTAAGAAGTCCCGACTAGACCTCAGACTATTTGGTGTAGGAATCCCAACAGTGGGTCATACGATATCGCCTTGACTGCGGTTGCATGCATAGGCAAGTAAGATTTCCCTATTGGTAGCGAGGGCATGACACACAGCAAGCCAAGAAAGGTGCATGAATGTCTCTAACACACCAAAGGTGGAATGGTTGCACCCCTTGGAAACTTATGTAAACATGCAGCTTGAAAGATAACACACGAGAAAATTTGCATCACAAACTGGAAGGAAGGTGAACCAACAATCCAAAATGATGGTTAAACCAACAACACATCTCAATAAGATTCATACATACATATAGAGAAGGAGTCTATACATACATGCGTAAGAAAACATATACATATATCATTAGAGTAACCAAGTTAACTGAAATAAAATAACAAGACATGCATGAAATGTGTTGGCTTCGTTATATTAAGAAGTGAAAATTCCAATCATACAGTACAACCATGACCAACCACTAGTCTCGATAGCAGAATGTTACGGTCACTTCCACCTGCTCCTCCAAAGAGATGTACTAGATCTACATTGTAGAGAAGCCAAGGCTCGTTACAATACTCTCCAACCTTTCTCTAAGATACTCCTATCAGAAGCTTGGCTAACCAAAAGCCTCTACAATGAGTTATGAGGTACTATGAATAGCGAAGGGTGGTGTGACCCTTGAAATTCCCATTTGTGACTGTTCACCTACCCTCATAACTCTTTAGCTACTCTATGACTATTACATTCCACTATTGACACTTGGACTTCCACTTTACAAGATGTTACATACAATTTGCACATGTACCCATGTGAGACAAAATGGCTTGAGCAAGCCATGAAAGACATCACTAAGACTTGGACAACTGTGGGAAGACAAACCCTTTGACATCCTCATGATGGTTGACAGGTGAACTAATACAAATATTGGTTGTCCCTGATGGTGTTCACACACTCAAAGGTGACATCCTTTTGAAAGTGAACTCTTGCCTCCGTTGCATCCGAGTACATTGATATGGCTCCTCTGTCCAACTCGTCTGATAACATGTGCATCATCATCTTGAGTGCAGTTGGACCAACAACATACTGATCCATAGTGTCTGTGTTGATCTTCAAGTGTGTGCTAGTGACCATGTGCATCAACTTGTCGAAATACATGTTCAGATCCAATCAGAATTGCTTCTTTTCTTCGCCTCGGTGAGCGTGCCAAATGGGTGGGATCACATGAATGCATACAATGACATCCATTATCTTGAATACCCTTTCATGCAATCGATAGTACTACTCACCCTTTCTACTCCATGCCAGCTATTAGATGGGTCCATAACTTGTATGGGCGTAGTTTCATCAATATGTGCATGTACAGAAACATAATGCAAGACATGAAAAGAAAACTTACCCTAAAATAGCTAAGCTGAAAGTGCCAAAGACTCCTCGATGCAATGTGGGATGTTAGAGCTGTAAGGTCGATGTGAGGAATGAGCTCTACAGTGTCTGATTCATGAGTTTTGATAAGATTGAGTTTATGATGTGCATGCCACAAATTGAGGAAAAAGCGACACTTGGTGAGAGGTTTGTAAAATGAGCCTTTCATGTAACCTATAGCAGCGAAAAATAGTTCCCTATATCTAGGGATTCCTTTTGCATGATGCCTTTTTCTATTTCAGGAAGAGAGTCCCATGCATGGAAATTAGTTTTTCTCAGTCCCATAGGGACCCGGTCAACTTGAAGGCACATGCAACATCCTGCTTGAATGAGAGAGGGATTTGCATAGTTATGAGAGGAACTGTGCTGGATGTCCCAGAGAGATTACACAATTTCTGGGAAGAGCAGGTGACTACTGCTAAGAATTGCATAATTTTTGGGCTGAGCTGCAGAGTTGGGCCATATTGCGCAATTTTCCAAAGGAAGATTTTCTGACTACATTGTGCAATTTCTAAGGCCAGTAGGCTGCCCAGCAGATTTGTGCAATTTTTGGAGGGAAGGTTGGTTCCCCTCTGAAATTGCACAATTGTTTTAGGGATCTTCTCAACCAGCAACTCGCCCTAGTCTGGAATGGTAGCCTATGAGGGGAGTGAAGAAAAGTAACATGCACAGCTTAGAAAGCTACTAAAAAGCCAGTGAAGCCTATGTACTTGACAGCGCAAGACATGTTGCTAAGGATGACTTGTAGGGAGGCTCCAAAATGAACCTAAGGAAAAATTTTGTAGGGTGGTTGAAACCACTACAATAATATGGTAGTAGCCAACAAAAATCCCTTATTAAATGGAAGTATGCCATTATGATCCTTCAAGGATTTGGGATGATGGTCTACAAGTACATGTCTACTCCCATGGTGACCAATCTAAATAAATTGATAGAAACTGATTCATATATGGTATATCCCTTTATGTATTGACATTTGATTGCCTCACTGATGCATTTGGTTAATTATAGACCTAATATTTTCTTTAGGGTGAACACTCTAAGCTAGTTCTTGGTGGAACCAAGGAATTCACATTGGAATGAGGAAAATCATGTGTTGAAATATCTTCTTGGGATAGTTAGTTATGGTTGGAGATATGTGCCCAAATATGGAGTACAACTATATGAATTCTCAGATTCCAATTGGAAAGGGAGTATTGAAGACATGAAGAGCACATTAGGATGTTGTTTTAGTTTGGGTTCTACTATGATATCTTAGATGAGAAGAAAGTAAACAGCTTTAGTACTGAGCACTACATACTGGCCAAGTACACTGCAGCCAGTATGGATTTGAAAAGTACTTGCACGATTGTTTGATCAACTACAGGAACATACCAGGATATATTGTGACAATTAAAGTTGTGTGAATCTTTCAAAAATTCATTCTCCATGACAAGCCAAAGCACATCGAGATTGAGTACCATTACATCTAATACATGGTACAAAAGAAGAAGAGATTAGTGAAGCTGAGGAGAAAGTTACTGACATTCTCACCAAGTCACTACCCAGGGAAAAGTTTGCATACTTCAGGTACAATCTTGGAGTGGCTTAGAATGCCTCCCTCATTGACAGGGAGTGTTGATATTGTAGCACTAAGGGGAAAACATTATCCTTAGGTTAGGATATTGAAATATCAAAAGTATTGACTAGGGGCCATGTAATGTATCTATCGAGAATTGCCCAAAGAGCATCAAAGCCTAGTGTGCTCCCCTAAATTTCCAAGAGGTATTTGGCTAGTGGGTAGAGTGAGTTCCTTTAGAATTGGGAATTTTATTACCATTCAATTGGCATGCATGAATGGTAATAACCTAGGTTTTCATTGTAGGTCATAGGTGTTGACCAGGTTCTAGGTGACATCTTGGATAATTGGTGAACACAGACTAGTCTTGACCCAAGAAGGCCAAAAGGCTTGTGTGAACCCAAAAGGCCTTTGACTACTGGGTAAGTATATCCATTTGCAAAGGAGAGTTGACTAGTAGGAAAATAGATCCCTTCGCATGATGTTAATGTAGGATTATCTCAACATTTAGTGGATGGATACATAAGCATAGTTAGCTCTTTCAATATTTTCTAGAGAAGGATATTTTTTTTTAACAAAGTGGACATATGAAGAAGTTAAGAATAATACCTCCCTATCAAAGAGGGAGTGCTTAATTTTCATAGCTACATCGGTATTCAAATAAAAATAAAGAAAAGATAATTTTAATTAATTTTGACTTAGAACAGTCATGCCATCCCCCCTAATGGAATAGGTTAATTAACCCTTCGTCAAAATCCACATGATTTTGCCGATATAAATACATCATTTGACCTACCTTGGGATTAATTCAAACCAAAAAAAAATGATATCTTCTATTCACACATGTGAAGGAAAGAGACAAAAGATATTTGGAGTTTGAATGAGCTCTCTAATATGTTTGACTAATGTTGACCAAGCTCTATTATAATCTATTTCACGTAATTTCTCGAGGGTTGACCGTAATTCTTTCTAGTTGAGTTACTCATAGAGTTGAACACATTTTTTATGCTAAAAGTTGACCAAATTTTCTGAGTTGACCGTAGGTTGTATGACGTAGTTTGACTAAAATTTCTAAGGAAAAGTTCACCATAATTGAATAATACTTTCTAAGGTAGAATTGAACAAAATTTATGGGCTGTTTGACTAAATTTTGGGTAGAGTTTATTGATTTATTTGGGAAATAGTTTGGCTAATTTTGTGGGAATTTTGGACCATGTTTTACCTAGCTAATTTATGTTGTCGGATTGACCAAATTTTACTGGAAATCAAATTGTACCATCTGTTGAATTGAACAATAATTTCTCTAAGAAGAGATTGTTGGGTTCTTTTACCAAGTTTGGGTTTCCTGGGTGAAAAATCCATGGTATTTACTATTTGATCATGATATCTATTGTTGAATTATTATATTGCATTTATAGTTTAATTTTTTGAAGTGTAATTGATTAATGATAATATAGAAAGTGAAAAATATCATTAGAAGTAATTATCCATAGTACAAAATTCGTGCTTGTCCTCATAGCACTAGAAAACTAACATCAGGTGCATGTTCACCATCAACCTGGATAGTATTATATTATTATTTTGAACAAAATTGAAAATTCCTCCTTGATTTCCCCTTCTTGTTACAGATCAACACGTTGCCAACCTTTTTTGTTAGTGTTCTGATACTTTTTCCTTTTTCGTATCTTCTTTGCGATAGGGAATAAGACCTAAATATGTCATGTTTGAAAACGTGTGTGGCATGTAAGTGTCATGTTTTCATAGTCCAAAATTTGAATCCATTGGAAATATTTATGATTGAGCAAGATGCAGTTAGGTAGACCCTTTCTTAGGTCTATTTCTACATATATATGGGAAAAGGTGAATAACAATTTCTTTCTTCTTTCATCATCCATGTTTTTAAAGGAACCTAAAGTTTTCTTGATTCCCTGTAAGGTCTTATGATGCCAAAAGGGAAGAGGGAGGTTTGGAAACCTTCCCCAAAACCAATACCTTTTTTACCACCATTATTGTGGAATTAAACTTTGGAAACCAAGGGGTGATGAAAAGTCTTTCTCTTCCATAAAAACAAGGCTTTTCCTTCAGAACTTTATCTATATCTTCTTGGGAATTGAACCAAACAATGAAAAAACCTTTTAAACAAACATAAATACCACAATTTTTGGACCATGTCATACATTGAGGTAAATCTTCAAACATTGCCCAAAAACCATTAAAAATACAAATGACAACCTTTGATTGAAGAACCAAAAAGAGTTGATTTACTTCGGAAGATGGAACATATTCTAATTGTTTAACAATATAATTTCTTGGAGTCAACTATGGTTGTTCCATTGCAATGTGACCTTCCCTCGAGTTGCATCCTTGTAAC
>APFE030644286.1:0-29036 GCA_000404065.3 Pinus taeda | reverse complement strand
ATTGATTTTGGTGATATTTTTTCTCCTGTTGTCAAGGTAACTTCTATTAGATTACTTTTATTTGTTGTTGTTGCTTTTTATTTTGAGGTAGAACAGATGGATGTGAAGACAACATTTCTTTACGGGGATCTGGAAGATGAAATCTACATGAAGCAACCTGAAGGCTTTACGGTGAAGGGTAAGAAATAACTGGTATGCAAGTTAAAGAAGTCTCTGTATGGGTTAAAACAGTCACCAAGTATGTGGTATCATAAATTTGATACATTTATATGGGGACTTGGCTTCACCAGAAGAAAAGAAGATTACTGTGTGTATTTTAAATTAATTGGTGACCATGTTATTTATCTGGTCTTGTATGTGGATGATATGTTGCTTGTTGGAAATGACAAAGAAATTATCGAGGATTTGAAGACCCAATTGTCTCCAAATTCGACATGAAAGATCTTGGTGCTGCAAACTATATTTTGGGCATGGAAATTAAAAGAGATCGGGCAAAGAGGAAGCTCTGGTTAAACTAGAGGAAGTATGTTGAGACAATATTGCAGAGGTTTAATATGCAGGATAGTAAACCGGTGAAGGTTTCCTATAGGTGTGAGGTTATCTGTTGAACAGTGTCCCAGACACAAGAAGAGGAAGAGGACATGTCCTGTGTTCCATATGCAAGTGCAGTCGGTAGCTTGATGTATGCAATGGTCTGTACTAGACCAGACATGCACATGCAGTGGGAGTATTGAGCAGGTTTATGTCAAAACCAGGGAAGGAGCACTGGACAGCAGTGAAGCGGGTTTTCAAGTATTTGTGTGGCACTAGTGATTATAGTTTGTGCTACCAAGGAAAACCAGGATTTGATAGAGTGTTGGATATCTGTGGCTTTGTTGATGCAGACTGGGCTGGAGATCTGGATCAGAGAAGATCTACAAGTGGGTATGTGTTTACCCTATTTGGAGGTGCAGTCAGTTGGATGAGTAAGAAACAATCTGTAGTGGCACTATCAATTATAGAGGCAGAATACATGGCAACCACTCATGCAAGCAAGGAAGTAGTTTGGTTGCAGAGATTGTGTTCAAGTATGGGGTTAGTGCACGGAGCTACAAGGTAAGACTGTGATAGCCAAAGTGCAATTTTCTTAGCAAAGAACCCCGCATATCATTCAAAGACAAAGCACATTGTTGTTCATTATCACTTTGTGAGGGATATGATAGAAGACAAAAAGGTGTTGCTGGTAAAGGTGGACACTTAGAAGCATACTGCAGATGCATCGAAAAAATCTGTGAGCTCTGAGAAGTTCTCTTGGTGTAGCGAGACAATGGGCATTTCAAGGCTGGAAAAATGACTAAGCTCTCTTGTGGCCTCATGTGGAAAGAAAACAACAAGTGGGAGAATGTTGGGTTGTGTTATATTCTTTCCACGACTAGCCCACGTAGTTAACTGGGGGGTTAAAGGGGGGGGCGGAGCCCCTCTTCGTTGCGCCGATTGTGTAGCGAGGGGGGTCATAGGGGGTTTGAGGTGTACCTGTAACCCCACTTTATGGTGTCCGAGTAGTGCCCAGAAAAATTTTGGTTTTGGACCGTATGTTAGGTTGGGCAGACCCACCTATGGTTTTTTGCATGATTTTCGCACATGTTTTTAGACACGGTGGTTTTTCAGTCCATGGTTTTGGATGCGATGGTTTTCGGTCCATGGTATTGGATGCTTCGACATGTATAAATATGTATTGTAACATTGAGGAATATAATGAAAAATCAATCTAGTAGTCCTGATTTTGGGATCCAGGGGAAAATCTCTGTGTATATATGTTTTATGTGTTATGCTCTTGCATTGTTTATTTTCTATGTTTTTGAATTCGTATGCAGGTAGTTTCTGTACGGGTTAAAACCTACAAATGTGATGGAGCCTTACAAGTCCTCTTTGCACCATATCCTGGATATAGTGATATATAATATCAATTTGCTTGGACCTATCGTGAAACACGGGATTCTTTGAAATTCAGATCCCACTCTTGTTGTAACAATATATGATAGTTGTATCTAGTACCTGCTCAAATAGATCTCCAAACAACTTCCTCAATCATACGGCCTCACAACTAGCCATGCTAATAACAATCATACTCAGCCTCAGTATGCTAAGGGCAACAAACTTTTTCTTCCTACTCATCCAAGATATCATTGCATACCCCAAGATAAAGCAACACCTAAATGTGCTCTTCCTATTAATAACATTTCCATCCCAATAAACATCAGTGTGTCCATGAAATCTCACGTCTCCAATAATGTATCTCAATCCATGATTAATAGTCCCATGCAAGTATCTCAACACATGCTTAGAAACAAAACTGTGTGCATGTAGTGGCTCCATCTTAAATTGTCTCAACGTGTTGACAACATAACATATGTATGGTTTGGTGTTCACTAAGAACATCAACACCCCAATCATCTAACGATACTCAGAAGGATTTTCCAAGTCATGTCCAACAACTTCACTACATAAATTCTTAAGATTCATCTCCATTAGTGTGGCCATGGACTTGCATTCCACCATTCCAAATCTTTCCAACAACTTGAGAACATATTTCCCTTGAGAAAGGAAAATGTCACATGGCCTTAGCCACACCTCTAAGCTCAGGAAGTAGTGCATCAAACAAAGGTCTTTAATCTCAAACTCAGAGCCTAGCTCCATCTTAGATTGGAGAATAAGGGGTTCCCCACCTGTCAAGAATAAATCATCAACATATAATAAAAGAATCAAAAGTATATCTTGGATGTATTTGAAGTAGATATTTGGATCAAAATTTCTTCTCATAAATCCAAGCTTCATCAGATAGTTATCAATGCGATCATACCAAGTCCTAGGTGCTTGCTTCAATCCATAAAGAGATTTCTTCAACCTACATACATGAGTCTTCCTGTTATGCTCCTCAAATCCATGTGGTTGCTCCAAGTATATCTCTTCCTTAAGAATTCCATGTAGAAAGGGAGTATCCACATCCATCTGATGAAGTGTCCATCCTAGCTATCAACAAGAGCAACGATATATCGAATGGTAGTATATCGGGAAACGGGTTCAAAAATATCATCATAGTCCTCTCCCTCTTTCTAGGAGAATTGCTTTGTAGTTCTCAATACTTCCATCCACACCATGCTTAATTTTGTATATCCATTTAGAAGTCACGACATACTTCCCTTTGAGTCTCGAAACCACTTCCCACACATCGTTCTTCATGATGGACTCATATTCTTCAACCATAGTATCCTTCCATATTTTTTCCTTCATTGCTTCTTCAAAAGTGCATGGTTTAGCTTGTATAATGTTGCTCATAACTAAAAAATATCCTTGGTATTGACATTGATTATTGCTTTCTCTGAAGGTTCCTCTTGTAGCAGCATGTCTCTCAACATTTTTCAAGGTGTCATGAAGACATAATGGTCTCTTTCTTGTAGAGTAAGGATCACAAAAAGGGGGATCCAAGGGGTCCATACGTTCTAAGGGGTCATCAACAAGATCGAGTTCAGGCTTAGGGATAGGAGGCTCTTCTTGTACATCCATGGAATCATCCTTTCTCTCAACATTGGTAGGGGGAGGAGTGTCTCTTGTTTTCCCAAGAGCAGTATCTTTGTCAAATGCCATGTCCATGCTAAACTCTATATTCATTTGACCAGATACATATATTATATAAGTTTTATAATCTTCACAATAACCAACAAAAGTACCTTTGTTTCTTGAAGCTTCCAACATTTTGTTAAAGTTTATAAGGTACGATGGTCGCCTTATTGATTCCAACATCCTTGCAAAAGTCATTGAATTCATTTGAAGTAAATTCTCCTCCATTGTCAAACCTGAAAATTTTGATCTTCTTTCTAGTTTTATTTTCCACTAGTGCCTTGAAATCCCTGAACATGTCAAATGCTTGGTCCTTGTCTTTTAAGAAGAAAATCCTTGTCTTGTGGGAAAAGTCATCCACAAAGATTATATAGTACAAAAAACAACCAATAGATATCATAGGCATGGGCCCAAAAATATCAAAATGTATGAATTGAAGTATTCCATTAGACCTGGTACTATTAGAGGGGAATGTCCCCTTCACATGTTTCCCACTTGCGCAACCTTCACAGACACCTTTGTGGTTTATTCGAATATCAGGCATAGTGACCATCCTTTTGGAAATTGTAGCATTGAACTTTTGATAAGTCCCTCCTATATCTTATATTGGATTTCTTGGATGTTGGAGTAGGCTTTCTTGAATTAGATGGTCCTCCTCTTCTTGGCTTGGGCAGAAAAAGAAATGGGTTCTCCCTCTTCGTGCTTTTGAATATTTCCTCTAGAGATCATCCTGAACTCCTCTTCAGTGCATTTTCCTAGTAGCTTATCAAATGAGGGAAACTTGTCATTATTTCTAATGGTTGTAATAAATGTCTTCTGCGTTATAGGAAGACCTCTAAGGGTGATCAACACCATCTCTCTATCAGATACAATCTCACCAACAATCAAAAGTTGATCCTTGAGTTGAGATATCCTCATGAAGTATGCTTGAATGGTCTCACCATTATTCATCTTGATGTCCTTGAGTTGATTCTTCAAAGCGAGAATGTGGCTCAAGTTGTTTACCTCATACATCCCAATCAGCTTATCATACATTTCCTTGGACTTATTCATCTTATATACATAAGTAATTAAATGATCTTTCAATGAATCAATAATGATCTTTTTAGCTTTGATCTGTCCTTTCTTGTACTTGGACTTGATAGCATAAGTTGCATTCTCCAAAGGCTCAGGTACCTTGCCTTCAACATATTACATAACATCATTATCTTCCAAATTCAAATCCAGCCGAGCCTTCCATGGAGCAAAATTGAAGGGGTCATTCAACTTATCCTCAATCTTGAAGTATGAGGTAGACATCTTGGTTTCGTCAAATGATCTTAAGCAGATAAGATCTCTTCAAAGGGGTGTTTTCTCTGGCCTCCTTGGGATTTTCTTCACCTTAGCTCTGATACCATGTTAAATTTGCAATGTTCTATGTTGTAACAATCACTTAGACAATTTATTCTTTCAATATCAATCACTTTTCCAATTTATTTCCAATCACTCAGTGATTGTAAGCAATTGTAGATAGAACAATAAACAATATGCACAATAGAAGACGACCAATAACAATGAGACACAAAGATTTAGGTAAAAGGCCATGGAAAATCCCAACAAGGGGGAAAACCTAACCGGATTCATCTTCTATTAGATGTTCATCAAATGTTCAATAGAGATACATAGTCCAAGTACATCAAATAACAATAGTCAAAGTTAAAGCCTTGAATTTAAAGTCAACCAATCCAATATGCATTCAAAATATGAGAGATAAAGTAAAATCTTGTCAAAGTACCAGCCTATAAATTTTGGCCCTATCAAAGTTCAATCAACAACAATGAACATAGCCACAACCAGTCAAAGTCAATGATCAAATCAACTCTAACGAATTCAGTCAACCCAACAATAAATGCATCCTTCTTTACTTAGTGAAACCCAGTGAAAACAATAGCATAAACTTAGTCAAAGGAGAGAGAAATTATGTGGTCAGACCTACGGTCAAACCCTAAATAGATATGTAGTCAAACCAATCAATGCATGCCCAGATTTTCGGTCAAAGGTCTCCTTGAATTTGGCCTCCAAAAATCATAGAAAAATTCAATAAAACTAGCTCAAGTCAATCAAAGTTAGAGTAAGTCAAAGCTATCCCAAAATAGAAGTCAAACTCAGTCAACAAAACTTAGCTCTCCTCCTCTCGCACGCGTGAACTCGACCTTGCAATTTTCAGAAGAGATCGAACCAAATGAAGAATATGTGATGTGAGATGAGATGCCTCCAAGTTAAGTCAATCTTGGTCAATTTATATGTGGTTTAGGAGGTCGAATTTCTCCTCTAGGCCAACTTGAAAATTTTGTGTTGACTTTGAAAATAATATCTTTCCATGAGAAAATTTATTTTTTCCCAAGTGAAAGAGGGGTCTCCTTAGTGTTTGTTGGGCTTCTCCAAGGAGGAAATTTCTCCCTTTGTTGTCAATTTTCCACATCTTTAAGCTCCCACAACTGAGTTATTTATATACTTGGAGGGAGGTCTATTTTAGGGCTAAGCTAAACCTAAAAAAATATATTTTTTTCCCTTTAAAAGGCACTTATGGTGCTCGAGCTGACTTGAAGTTTTTTGTAATAACAATATACTCAATTTAAGATTAAATCGAAGCAACATGTGGTTGTAGTGAATACTTATCCTTATACCACCCTTTTAAAGATTTCATGAATGAGTTATTAAGATTGCTTTGTCATGGATTTTATGAGGTCAAACTCATTCAAATTTGGTGCAGATTTTGAACAAGTTTCAAACTTGAATATCTCTCGAACCAAGAGGACCCACGAGGCATGCACCATATCAAATGAAATGGCATGACGAAGAAAACTAAATTGTGATGGTTAGGCATCCAAATTAATAGCATTTTGCACATATATCGACAAACAAACACATGGTTATCTTAGGGATACTTCCAAACTCCTCAATGGCCGATTCACCCTTTGACACCAATGACAAATTTCTTCCAACAAAATTATTTTGGAAGAGGAATAAGATAGCCCAGTCCCTTGAAGAACATATATGCCATGCTAAAAAAGGGAAGAATTAGTCACATGATTCTTCTATAGGAGAAGCAATAAAAGTGGATGTGGAAGAAAAAACTCCATACACAAGGGGTAAACACAACCATGTCAAGAGATCTGATCTTCATTATGTGTCTTGTGGTAAAAATTGAGATGATGCATCAACATGCATAATCCATTGGGAGAAGATCAAAGATAAATGAGAGTAGAAAGAAGATAGAGATAAAACATCAGATCCAGGAAAAGGCAAAGCCCCTAAATATACGCATTACATTGTTGACCATTGCAACATTAGAGTAACTTAATATTTGTTTCATAATTCATTTTCTTCTTGGAGAGATGTTTGGTTGCTTGACACAAGCACAACATGTCACAAGACCTTTTGGAGAGACGTCTTTGAGAATTTAAGTGACAATGTAGATGGCATGGTGTATTTTTCACATAAATCAAGTCTCAAACCCTCGGGACTCGACAAAATCAAGGTTACACTACCTAGATTCCTTGATGTTCTTATGCATGATTTACTCTATCTTCCATAGATAAGAATAAATTTGTTGTCCCTCATACGCATTCAGCAACAAGGCAACTCCATTCACATATTTGATGGAAAATTATAAATAAGGAAGGCTTTTGAAAACATGGTTGTCAGGACGAGAGTGGAGGATGAAAGACTACTAAAACTAAAAGAGACATCTACTCAGGCACATAATTTAGTATACCACTCTCATCACAATGAAGGTACATTTCCATCTAGTCTTCCATGGCATGCTAGATTATGACAACCTTCCTTTACTGAAAAAGAATGTTGTTTCTAGTTTTCCTACCGTTTTTTAGAAATTGAAGCAATATGATGCTTGTATCATTGGACAACACAACAAACAACGATTTCATGATTCCACTTCCAAGGCATGTAGAAAATTTAGACGGATACATACTAGTTTGTGTGTGGCCCTATGTCTGTTCCATCTATTAATGGAAATAAATATACAATGAATTTTCTTGATGATTACACAAGGATGTGTTGTGTGTACTTTCTGAAAATAATAAAACTCAAGCTTTTGAAACTTTTAGAAATGTTCATGTATGGATTTCAAATAAATAATAATCACATATTGGCACCCTTCATACTAATAATGGAAGAGAATATACATTAATGAATTTAGAAACTATCTTTTCCAGCATGGGATTCAACTCCAAACCATTGTTCCATATAATCCTCAACAAAATGGTGTAGCTAACAGAATGGATAAGACTAGAATTTTTTTCACTCCATGATGTTTTTCAAAAATGTAAAGTATATGTTTTGGGCTGATGCAATTCTATGTCCAGTATATATGAAAAATAGCTATTCATCTCATGTTCTTAAGAATAATTCTCCTTACAAAATATGGCATAGCCTTATTCCTTAGATGAGCCATCTCAGGGTCTTCAATTCCACCTACTATGCCTTGATTCCTAAGGATCGAAGACAAAAACTTGATGCAATGAGTCGAAAGTGCATCTTCTAGGGGTATTAAAATACCACCAAGGCATATCATCTTTACGATGAGGTAAATAAGAAGTTTATTCTTCCTAGGGATGTTCTTTTTCTTGAATCTTCCAAAACTAGCAATATTGTTGAGCGAAAGATTGACCATTTAGATAGATTCACTTATGTATGGACATATTATGAATTTGATTATGATGTTTCACAGCTTGAGGGGGATCCCTATTTTCGGTAAATATTTGGAATTACCTTTTGAAGCACCATCTCCCCCTCATGAAGTTCTGACCACTTCATCATATCAGAAAAGACCCATTGAATGATGTGATTGAGAATATTGAAAAGCTAAATCTTGATGCCACCTCATCTTAATAAATGGAGTGATTTGGACCTTCTCAATCAAAGGAGCAACTTGGACTACATCATAAAGGTCCACCAAAGTGCCTCATCAAAGCACTTGAAAATGTTCATCTTCATGAGGTTGAAAAAACATGAACCAAAGGTTCCACCACACAAGATGAATATGATGTAGATAATTTCAATTCAAGTGATGTGGATGATATGGATGTTTCATATGATTGTGAATTGAAATTTTCTATTGATTTTGTACCAACTTCTTTTGAATAAGTCACTACTCATGATGAGTAGAAAGAAGCAATGCAAAAGGATTATGATGCTCTCATAAAAAATGGGACATGGAAGTTGGTGGACCCTCCATTTGAAACCAAACCAACTGATGGCAAGTAGGTCTACAAGAACAAATACAAATAAGGTGTCTCACTTTACAAGCACAAATCAAGGCTCATGGCAAAAGGATTCCCATAGAAAGAAGGTGTTGATTATGAGGAGACTTTTTCCTCCACAACAAACTATTCACTCTCTTTGCATTGGTTGCACATAATGGATGGATAGTCTATCAAGTGGATGTGAAGATTGCTTTCTTGAATGAAGATCTGAAATAAAATTCCTTCATGTCTCAACCATAAGGCTTTGTTATGAAGGAACAAAAACATAAAATGTGTAAACTTGTCAAATTTTTAGATGACCTAAAACAAGCACCACAAAGCCTAGTATGAAAAGTTAACTGGGTATCTAAAATTGAATTTTAAACATCGTAGTCTAATGAGGCGTCAAATTTTCCCTATAAACCATGGAAATTTTGCCAGGATTTTGATAAAATACTGCAAATGTTTTTATAAATCCGGACACAAGTTGTCTGAAATCTTCAAGATTTTGGGTGCCCCAGAGGTTTTTGATGGCATTGAATCTATTCCCACCATCAAAAACATGTTTCAAACACTTATATTATCAATTTTTTGAAAAACAAATACCGAATTTTGACAATTTTTTGTCGTTCAAGCAAATTTTCCGCCTCAGTGGGCAATGCCATTTTAAACACTTGAATCTTAATGATGCAACTATGTTTGTCAAGAAAGTTTTCCAAATTTTTGGATATCTTGCAGTGTATGTAGATGATATGTTGATGATAGGGAACAATGAGGACTATATTGCATCCATAAAGAAAGAGTTGAAGAAGAGCTTTGAGGTGGAAATTTTGGAACATCTTCACTACTACTTAGGCATTAAAGTAATTCAACAACCAAAATATACATCCATCTCCCAAATGAAGTATATTGGAGAATCGTTGAACATATGTAGCATGGTTAAATGTAATCCTCTTTCTACTCCAATGATATAGAATTTGAAGTTCACATTAAAAGAGAAGAATGAATTTGAGGACACAACCAAGTACAGACAACATGTGGAAAGTCTTATTTACCTTACCAATAGTAGACCAGATATTTCATTTGTTGTTGGGATCTGTTTTAGGTTTATACAAAGTCCTTTTGAAAGACATTGGTCAACTACAAAAAGAGCTCTAAAATCCTTGAAGGGAACTCATGATTTTGCACTCAAATATTTCAAGGTAGATGACTTCAATGTGATTGGATATTCCGATTCAAACTTTGATGAGGACAAAGAAAATGGAGCGCTGACTTCGAGCTATATCATGAATATCATAGTAGCAGTTGTCTCTTAGAGGTCACACAAAAAGTCAATTCAAGTGTATTCCACAACAAAGGTAGAATATGTGGCCACTACTGAAGCACAAAGGAGACTGTGTGGCTCAAGAAAATACTTGAAGACTTACAAGAGAAACAAGTGAACTATACTTGTCTTTTAGTTGAAAATACCTCTACAATCAAGGTGGCCAAGAATCATAGATTCCATGATCAAAATGAACTTATCAATACAAGGTGTCATTTGATTTGATATCATGTAGAGGCCAAAACTATTCATTTGAGACATTGTTTCACAAATTACCAAAGTGCAAATATCTTCACCAAAACTTTTGAAAGAAAATTGTTTAGAAAGTTCAAAAAAGTACTTGGGCTCACAAATACTCCTTAGGCTTAAAAGAAAAACACATGATCTTTGAAAGGTTTTGTGTCTTTGTGAATAATCGATAAATAAATGAAATGAAAAGTCATGTAAAATATCAAAAATCCCCCATAGATGAAACCAACAAACACTCTTATATATATATATATATATATATAAGGAGGAAAGAGTATTTTTTTTTCCTCTGGAAAAGTGGAAACAAAAAAACACTTCATTTTAGAATGTGAGACCTTCACAAACAACACGGAAACTTATGGAGATATTCTGGCAGCTAGCTCTTGGGAAAATCTATTTAGCGAGGGGTTTGTGGAGAAGCTGAGTGTTTATTGTGAGCTTTAGAGGAAAAGGGCTGAATACATCAACCATATAAAGAAGCAATTTGTCCCATATGCTATCTTTAGCCTCATGGACATTATAATAATTTTATTTTCTTTGTTTCTCACATATATATATGGCATTGTCCATAGTGGACACAATTTCTGGCCAATGACTACTTTTCACTGGACCCAGTCATTTTATTTTTCAAAAAAACTATGAAAGTGTTTAAATTATTTTTTATAGTGAAAATACAAAACCTGGCACCTAAAATACTGAAATTTGACCACTGTAAACTAAATTTCAAAACAAATTATTAAATATTGACCCACTATATCCTTAAACTACTAAAACTACTAATATATATATATATATTAAATTTAATGAAAATTCATTGGTAAAGTTATTCTCCCACCTTGAACCTTGTCCTTAACCTGACTAAACCAAATCTCCAAATTTCAATCAATCAAATCTATGACAGTAGAACAGAACCTTTTGCTGGGCGATTAGACAACTCTCACCACAGCTGGTTACAATTAATTGTTGTAGTCCTAGAAAATGGTTTTTAAAAAGTCTGGTAGGCCTACAGTCAATGATTTTTAGGGAAAGTTTGATGCTATGATCCCAAATCTTCAACCATATCCCATCAAAGCCGAGCTTGGTACAATGGCCAAATGAATTTGACTTGCAGGTATTCTAACCCATGCGTACAGTAATAAAAAAAAACTGTAGTTTAACTATAAGGTTTTATTATTTTTTTTCCCTGGAAAATTATGGAAATTTAGATAATATTTTGTTTGGCCTGATAATTATGGAAATTTCTACAATATTTTAATAATATTTAATAGGGATTTTTGTAAATCTAAATTATAGTTCTCAAACTTCAATATTTTGAGTGTCCAGAGATTTTTATGTTTGATGGTGTGAATCCATTTCCATAAAAAAAAACATAATTCAAACACTGCTATTATTGCAAAATTTGTTGAAATTTTTTTATCGAATTCAGAACACTTTTAACCATCCAAACAATTCCTCCACCTCCATAAAAGACGCCAAAAAAACTAGTTGCTTCAGAACAGCCGTAGTCCAATGAAAAAATGTCAAAGCTTGGTTGCTTCAGGATCAGCTCAGGAAGATCATTTTTAAATTGTGATGTATGTGACTGCAGAGGAAGTTCGTATTTTCAGTCAGTTGGGCTTCTGTTTGCTTACGTACGATTTAGCTTTTCGACGACTTCATCTTCCTGGACGCTTCACATTCTGATTGTTGCTGTACTACGACTTTTCGCAATCTAGGTATTCTGCAGTCGGGTCAATTTTGCTTACGACTTTTGGAGATTCTTACTGTCAAGCATTTATCTGGCGCCTAATTTTTTCATATTTTTATTTGTAACTTGCGTAGGTTAATTAACGAGTTGATGGAGCCTAATTTTTCATATTTTTATTTGGAACTTGCGTAGGTTAATTAACGAGTTGACTTTAGGTTTTTTATGGTCAGCATCTGCAAAATAATGATCTGAAATTGTATTTTTAATAGGAGTTATCTATAATGCGACTTTTTGGAGATTCCGGTGACGGAATCCGGCGGAAGAAATGAGGTTAAATCTTGATTTTTAGCAGTTAAAATGGTTTTTTAACTGCATATTTGGATTCAGCCCACTGAAAAACCCCTGGGAGCCATTGATTGTGCAAAAACTAGCTATCAAACTTGGGATTCCAATGAATTGCTGCCGGATTTTGACCGGAAAATTCCGCCCGAGAGGCTTTCAAAAAGTCGCGTTATAGACTACTGCTTTTTAATATAGAAATGGATTGAGTGTTTCAGAAGATGTCTGTTTGATTAATTGTATTTTTAAAATAGAAATGAATTTAGTGTGTCAAAAGATGTTGGTGGGCATTTTGATTTTACTAAATCAATAATTTAAAATTAAGTTTAAAAGATTTTTCCAATTTATAAAATTGATTCAAAAATTTATCAAAAGTCATTTTGTTAGACTCTTAGTTTGGAATTTTAGATATGCAATTTGTTAGACTACCACTTTGGAATTTAGGGTATGCAATTTTATGAGAGAGTAGAATTACTATGATTTTAGGGACTTAAGATCCGGGTATGCAATTGGTTAGAGTACTACTTTGGAATTTAGGATATGCAATTTTATGAGAGTACAATTACTATGATTTTTTTTTTTTTTGTAAATATAACTAATTCTATTATGATACAAAAAGAGTACAGTGCCGGCATTACATTTGAGTTACATTTGCCACCATGGGTCGGCAATCTGGACAAGAAGACAATGAGTCTGAGCCTGTGCTTGATGAGCTATCCTTGGACCTCAGACAAGAGCTAAAATAGTGTTCAAAACAGCTAAAGTTGACCCATCCTCGCCCTGCTATCACAGAGGAGGATTTACAGACTCTGTTCTTATGCAAATTTAACTGAAATACAGACGCTTTTTTACCATAACCATTACAAACGCTATTTAACATAACCATTACAGTCTTACAGGCTAGGAGCCATGACAGAAAGAGACATAACAGACTCGGAAGCATAACTGACTTGTACCAAAACTGACTCATACCAATGACCCGCTGTCAAACCTCTGGACATCCACGCGGCATGCTTAGGTGTAAGGGCTGGGTGCCGCCTCCATTGATGGCGGGATGAAATGGCCATCTGGTTCCTCCACCACCGGGCAGCCTGAGAATTCTGAAGCGCTGGAGTCAGAATTCTGAAGTGCTGTGCCTCCACCGCTCGGGCCAGCAATGTTCCTCGCCATTTCACTCTCGGCCTCCACAGGCTGAGATTGCTGCTCACGGGTAGACAATGGTGGACGAGGAGCTGCTGGGTCGCCCGGCCAGTCATGGTGCTCGCATTTTTCAATGCGCACCGAGACGAAATAAACAGCGTTATCCATAATGCAAGTGTGCCTGAAACGAGTGGCAGAATGACCTCCGAACGGGCATGCCAAAGACCGCCCTCTGCCGCGCCCTCTTCCTCGTTGGTGTGATGGGCGAGTGCCTTCTGAGGAGTCAGAGGATTGAGGTCCAGAGGCCAAAGATCTGGCTCTCGAACCCCCCCTTCTGCAGGCGCCCCTCTGTCGTTCTCTCGGCATATTGCACCCACTACTTCGACAGAATTGCACTGGGGAAGCCGCGTAAGAGAGCTAACACTATAATTCACCCCAGACTGAGTTCGGGCCGGCAAATGGAAGGTGCCAAAACAGAAAACAAGCCAGGCCCGACCAATTAACCAGGTGGAGCGAGCCAACCAGACCCAACAAACGATTCTGGGAGCCAGAGCATACAGGGACGCTGCGTTATGGGAGTTCTGACTCACCTTGCTCCACAATTCGACCATGCCACAACAGAATTCGACTACAATGCTCAGGGTGAAGCCTGGTTGCAGAGAACCAGAGCTTCGCCCGATTGCATAATGAACCTCTCGAAGCATCGAACCAGACCCACTGCCAATTAAACCGTTTGCAGCGATGGAGGAGCAGCAATTAAAGCTGGCCGGACGGTTTCGAGAGCCTTTGGCCCGGGTGTCTTGGGGCGACGGCCACTTGGCTGTAAATGCGACCGTCCTTGCCCATAAATGCCTATCTAACACCCGCATCCGGGGACAATTACTATGATTTTAGGGACTTAATATGTGGGTATTTAAATGACTTAAAGTTAGTTAAAGTGAAAATTAGGTTGATGAAAATATGTTCAAATAACAATTTATATTAATTAGATTGTAATTTTGAGTTTTTGGGGAGAAAACTATATTTATCAGGTTGTAATTTAAAGTTTTAAATAGATTCAAAGTTTTAGAGATATCATGAATTAATTTAAAATTACAATTTACAATTGCAAAAATTGAACCACCGTGTCAAACTAAAAAATCCAATCAAATTCCTTAATTTTGATTAGATTAGAGAAAAGGAAAAAATAGTTAAATTCTATGATGTTATCCATTTAGAAAGTTGATGATTCTTTATGTTTGGTAGGTTGAGTGTAGTTGGGGTCTGTCTTTAATGTTGGATGGGATAACAACATGTCATAAGGATTGCAAAGCTCAGTTGAGCTTGGATTAGTCATGAGACAGTTTTCATCTCCCACAAATGACTCACATCCTCAATCCCTCCCATAAGTAAACATCACACAAGCCAACTAATCTACATCTCATAAATAAAACTATTTTTTTCATTAATTAATCCATACTAACATACCTTACAAAGTAAACCTTTGTAAATCTCTCTCATAAATAAACATCACACAAGTCAACTAATCTACATCTCATAAATAAAACTAATTTTTTCATTAATTAATTTATTAACGTACTTTAGAAGTAAAGCTTTGTAAAGACCAGCAAAATACAAGTAACAAAACAATTTTTAAAGCAATCCGGTGAAATAAAGTTCCATAATCTCAACTGATTTTAAGCTTTTTCTTAGATCATAGATCCATTCAAATAGCCCTAAATCCATGGATATGAAAGAAAAAGAATTATGAAAAAAAATTTACTTAAATCTCCTAATTCTATTTCACAATCTAAACTAATTTTAAGCTTTTTCTTATATTAGGGACCCATTCAGATAACCCTAAATCTATGGGCATGAAAAGAAAAGAGTTATGAAAAACTTTACTTAAAGCTCCTAATTCTATTTCACAATCTCAACTGATTTTAAACTTTTTATTCAAATAGCCCTAAAGGAAGAGAGTTATGAGAGGAACTTTACTTAAAGCTTCGAATTCTACGGGGAATACTACGCACAACACAACACAGTGGGATAATGTTTTGTTAAAGTCTAAATGTGATTATAGATAATGATTAGAGAGTTGAAAGATAAGTTTATAATTGAAATCATTAATTATTTTCTTAAAAAATTTGTTAATTTTTATTTTTTAATGATTTATCTAAATTATATAGAATAAATTATTATTATTTTTTTTAAAACAACAAAGTTTTATGTAAAATATGAAATTAAAAACGTTGATTTTTTTATAAAATTATTTTTAAATATTTGATAATGAATTAATATTTTCAAGATTTTCACATTTTGAAATAAATTTTGTTTCATATCTTATAGTTTGTGTATTAAAGATTAATAAAATTTGTCAATTTTTTTTATGTTTTAAAATATTTTTATCTTTATTTTTTTTGCTTTTATTTTATAAACCAATAATTAAACCAAAAAATAAATTAAAGCAAATACAATATCCTAATAATTTTGAGTACTTAAATACTTTTAAATCATCTTAATAAAACATTACCTTACCCCAACCATAACAACAACAAAAAAACATAATACTAAACCACCATTCTCTCAATGAGACTAAAAGGTTTCTATCCACTCATATTTTTATTATGATAAATAATTTATAGGCCTCCAATAAGCATTTCCTCAAGTAGGCTAAGGGATTTCTATCTACTTTAGATTTTTATTATGATAAATGTTTTATAAGCTTCTAACCATCATTACCTCAATGAAGCTAGGGTTTATATCCACTCTATATTTTTATTATGATAAATGATCTATTTGATGATAAATGCTTGTACATTTTAATTAGTAATAATTAATTAATAATTAATTTTATTAAAAATAATTAATTAAACAAATAATTCATATTTATAAATCATTATATTAACTATAAATTTAAATAATATTTTTATTATATTTTTAGTTTAAAAGATAAAATTATATATATGATTTATATTTAAAATACAATTCTGATTATTATTTTTTAAATTTATTAGATTTATAGATTTTAAGAAGGTATATGATTTTATTTAAATTTTTTAATGCTTTATGTTTATACTAAAAAAAGAGAAGTTTTTTTGGATCACCATAGTTTTCATGATTTAGAAGGTCAAAAAGGTTGGTACAGTGATAAATATTTTGAAAATTAGATGCAATATGAGTTTAAGATAGACAATTTAAGGAAAATATTTTTCATCTTCAACCCTCTTAAGATCTCATAGGTGATAGACTTTTTCATTGCATGGCATTTTCTAAATTGACCAACTAAGAGTTTCACTAGAAAGCTCATGAGAATTAATTCTTCTCTTAGCAATGTTCGTTTTCTTCTTAATACTAGTCATGACATTAATACAATTGTGTTTTTTAGAAATTAAGATTAATCTTCTCCTTAAATTTAAAAATAATAATATTTTAATATATCTAGATTCTACAAAATGATCTCTTTATTTATTCTCCAATAAATCCAACCATATCATAATTATAATATGTTTAATTTATTTTTATTTTTGAAGCTAGAATTTTAATTTTGACAATAAAATTTATCATGAAGTAATGTTAACATGAAGATATAAATTTTTTAATCTAATAACATATATTTATAAATAAAAATAATCTAATTATTTTTAAAAATAATTATTTTTTTTAAATATATTTTCTTTAAAGAGAAATGGGGGTTTGATCGCAGGAACTCTGGCCATTGTTGCCCTCTTTTCTCCTTGTTTTGGTTGGACATTACCATTGATTTTTTGGTTCATCATTGTCGTGTTGTTCCCTGGCCTTAGTTGTCTTTCGTCGCTGACATCTATTATTCTTGTGAATGGAGTTTAGGGGACTAGGGTCTACATGTCCTAGTTTCATGCCTCCCTTTCTGTTGTTGCAGTCATGTTGGGTGTGGAGCCTGATTTTCTTCTTGATTCAGAGGTCTTAGTCGAGTTGGACCCCAGTTCTTGAACCAAGCGACAATGTCGCCCGTATGAGAGTCGCTACGGAGTTCCAGGGGGTGTGATAACTACTTTTAACCCTCATCGCGGGGGCTCAGGGCCAGCATCCCTGAAGATAAAAATAGATGAAAAATTGCCTTGTAAAATATTGTAATTTCGTAGTCAATATGAGTTATTCATTAGGCAGATGATATGACGGTAGAAGTTATGTTAGTTTAGGGTTTTTCCTGCAGAAGACAACCCTCGGTTTATATGAGGGAATTGTATTGCGACTATATATTATTATTCTAAGAGAGAGAGAGAGAGAGAGAGGAGGTTGTGTGAGAGCGAAGAGGAAATTACAACAAATATGTTGTAGGTTATATTTCTTCATTTTGGTAGATAATATAAAAGGAAGGACTGACTGTTTCTCCATGGACGTAGCCCAAATTGGGTGACCCGCATATATTTGTGTCTCTCTTATTTTATGTGATTTTGTATTTATGTTTCCACAATCTTTTATGTGTTCCATTGCTCTATAATATATAATTTTATGACAAATTGATGGGAGTTGAAGGGGTTAGGGTGTAGTGGCTTCTTTGTCGTCTTACTCCCAGTTTTGGGCCTCTTTATTTTTTTGTGGCCGTGGAGCATTGCTAGTGTGAGATGTGGCAATTTTTAAGCCATCTTAGCCAAGTTTACATGGGTTGTGGCTATTGTTGTTGAAGCATTTATCTGCCTAGTGCTTATACCTTTGTCCCTGTGGGTTTGTTTGCAGGGTTGTTTGTCTTCGGCCATTCACTGTCCGTGGGTTTCCTCGGTGTGGGCGTTTTGTGTTTCCTGCTGCCGCTTGGCCAAATTCCTTTAGTCGTTTCTTCTCTGGGCTACGACCCTTGCTTGCCTCTCAATTTTTTTATTAGTGGGTTTCATTCGACCTCTGCCCTTGTTTCTTCTGCTAGGCTTTCAAGTTTTCTATGTTACCCTTTCTGAGTTTTTGGTGGCCATGCTTAACCTTTTAATTTTTTTCATCAATCCTTGTCCTTGGGTTTGTTTTCTCTAAGATCTTTTGGGATTATATGGGTGGCTTGTGCCTAATTTTGTATAGATGTTTTATGAATCTCCAATTTTTAAAAAAATATTAATTTGAGAGCTTTAAACTCTTCTTTGTTAATAGGCCTTTTGGTATCTGGAAAATATAATTTTGTCTCTATTTTCAAATTAAATAAAATTTACATATTTTTCTCAAGGAAAAAAATATTTATTATAAAACTACTCTATATCATATATAATTAAAACAAATTATTATTATTTTTTTAATTTTTTAAAAACCGCGGTATCATTTAAAACTATTCTACATTATTAAATTAAAAAAATGTCTGTTAAAAAGTTAATATTCCTTTTAACATGTTCATACCATTTATTTTATACCTACATTATTATTTATATAATAAAAATACATATTATAATATTAATATTTACGTGTTTAGGAAAAATCCTCTATATTATTAAATTGAAAAAACTGGGTGCTAAAAGATAATATTGATTCGGACATGTTTGTAAATCATTTATTTTATATTGTAAATGTTATTTTCCAATAAACATTAGGATTTTATAATTAAAAACGCATATTACTATTTTAATGTTTTCATTGTTTGAGTGTCATTCACTCTCCTTTCTGAATTGAAATGTAATAATGATGCTTTAGAATATGAAATATTTCTCATTATTTTTTTAATGTTTTCATTATTGATTTGTTTTGAAAACTAAGTTTAGGTTTTGAATATGGTTAATGTTCGATGTTTGGTCGGTATATAAAACTCTGAATAAATATACATCAAAGACTTTGAAACACAAATTAGGTAATAGGACATTAAATAATAATAATTTATTTGTATGAATTATTATAGGATTGTTATTTTGTAATTGTAATATGTATTATTATACTTAAGGGAAGATTCCTAGATTCCTACTTCTTAGACAATAAGTTTAGAATGAAAAAATAAAAAAATATGAATTTGTGAAAATTGTGAAGTTTGTCAATAAATAAATATAAATTTGTAAAAATTGTGAAGTTTGTTGAACACATAAGAGATAGAGCGGATGATGCAACTTGTTGTGGTTACTAGTGTTTTGCTTTCGCTGGTTGTCCATTCTCCTAGTCTAATATTTTTTTGCAGATACTTGTTGTGTGGTTTTTGTATCGCACTAATTAATGATGAATTCTCATGATTTAATGGGGAAATTAGTTTTTTTCGAAGAAATGGTTGCTGCTTTTGTAAATTCTTTTTCTCAAGGAGTTCAAATCACCGTTTCATAAATCTAGATATATTTTTATGGTAGTTCAAGAAGCTCCTTCTTTTAATGTTCCTTTGAAGGAGGAAACCTTTAGCTGTGATTTTTTTTTAGATCAAAGTTTGGTCTACAAATTTAATGGGTTTTGACAACAGTTGACTGATCTCCATAAGTGAATTTCTGAATCGTGGAAACCTCTCTTGATTGATGAACTGAATATTCATTAGAGAAATTTTGAAGTAAAAAATGAGCCTTAAAAAAATGTAAACAAAAATCAAATTTATAAGAACCAATAAGATTCAATATGATGATGTCAACCATAGGGGTTGATTCACCATTTTTGGAGTAAAAAAGTAAAAAGATTAAAAAAAAAAAAAAATACTTTTTCAACTCTTATTTTGAACTTATCTCTCTATGATTTTACACAAATTTCGAGCGAGAGCACTTGTTGGATGCAAATTTTAATTTTCCATTCAAGGAGCACCCATGCTGCATATTTTTGATGGACCCTACTACATGAAAAAAATGTGAAATACATGAAAAAATTGATTGCAATCACATTTTTTCATGTATTCCATATTTTTTTATGTAGTAGGGTCCATCGAAAATGGGCAGCATGGGTCTCCATAGATGCAAAATTAAATCATGCATCTTATAAGTACTCTCACTCAAAACTTGAGTAAAATCATAGGGAGATAACTTGAAAATAAGAGTTGAAAAAATAATTTTTTCTTTTTCCCCTCCAAACCGTGATGAGGTAATCTAATCTTATTTTATTATTTCCACTAATATTTTATAATATTTCTTAGGAGGCCCATTTTAGACCTCAAAATTTCTCTAATGTACCCTCTCGCTCAGGATTTTTGTTGTTGTTGTATTTGATAATATTGAGGATAAGAAGGTTATTTGTGAATCTAGACCCTGGTTCTAGGGTAGTGTTGGTCTCTTCAGACAAATCTAGTCTCCTACTTTGATGTGGTTATGATGCCAATCTCCATGACTCTAGTTTGGGTAAGGCTCTTGAACCTTCCCTTGCTTCTTTGGAATCTCCCATCGTTAATTTCTATTGGAAATGCAATCGCGAAGTTTTATTACTGCAACATAGATGATTTTTTTTTATAATACCACTTATACTCATGTATGCATGGAGATGGACTTTAATAAGGGTTTTCATGTTGAGATAAATATGATGGCTCTAGACTATGTATGGATTTAGAAGCTTGATTTCGAAAATGTTTCATTTTGATGTCGAGTGTATGATGAAACAGGGCATCTAATCAAAAACTTCCCCAAGCATTGGTATAATAATAAAGCCAAAAAAATAACCAGAGGCCCAAATAGTGGGAATGAGCTCAGAGCGAACATTGTACAGTATACAAAGAAGAAGAGACTCAAGGCAAGAAAGAAGTAAAAGACAACCTGGAAGAAGTTCTTAGCAAAGAAGATTCACTGAAGGAAACAAAAATTAGTCAAGAAGAAGTACATGTTAATGAAGACCCTCTAGATTCAATGAGAGTGGAAGCTCAGGCACATCAAACCCTTGTGAAAGTTGGATTCTCTTCTGAATCCTAAGGAATAAAGTTGGAAAAAATATTCTTAGGCAGATGAGGCAAATGAGGAAGAACCTAAAGATAATAGTGCTCACTAACCCATCATATTTAGCAAAAAACATAGGTTGGATCCAAGTGGTGAAGAGGGGAAAAAATATTTCGCAAGGAAAACAAGAACCCAGTGAAAATCAAATAAAAAAAGTAGTTAAAATGGAATGTAAATGTATTTGGATCTTTGCGATTATTCAGGAAAAAAATTAGCTAGAAATAGAATAAAATTTGTGTATCATGGGGTACTCGCTTGAGGGTTTGGATTGAGCCTCCATGCTCAATCTAAAACTTGCAAAGAATATTAGTAACTTTGATGAAATGTAATGGTTTTGAGCCAGATCCCAATTTTATTTATTTAGTAAATCTCATTGCCCATTTCATTTAAAAAAAGTGTTGAAGTTTGTTTTTAATATTATATATATATTTATATTATTATATATATATATTATTATATTATATATATAATTTTATTATAAATAATTTATATTATTAGATTATTCTTGGATGTAGTGTCATTTTTTTGTTGTTAATAAAATGGTTCTCATATGGTAGGAAAACATCATCAATCATCATGCCTTGATATTAATGTATGATCAAGAGTCATTATAAGGAAAAATTATTATTCACTCATGTCATTTTGAGTTTGGTAGTTGTGTAGATGGTTGTAGAGTCATGGAGCAAGGTGAAATCATGATTTAAACTGGTCCATTCGATCCCAAGGTTAGTGTTGAGGTATATAGGCAAGATGGAATGAGAAGTTGACCAACGCATTTGCTTTACGCACCAATGATATCAAGTTAAGAGGGAGAAAAAAACAATAGATGTTAGCTTGCATGTTTGCTCTTGCATTGTGGTTGGTTTGTTTTCATATCTCAATTTGTTTTCAATCTATAATTTCAATTGGTCATAGGGTTGTAGAAAAAATAGCCCAACCCATCGGAAGACTTGGGAGCATGGGTGGCACAATGGTAGATCTCACAAATCACCACATTTTATTTCCCAATATGTTGGCACTATGCCTATGGACATGTGATTTGGGGCTCTCATTGTATCAGGGACCATATTGATCTTAACTCCGGGAATCAATCTCTTTTCAAGTCACAGTGCGCTCCCATTTTGTCCAAACATGAAACAAGGCATGTCAAACAAGGGAATGGAACAAAACCCATATTCCACTAATCTTGACACTAAAGGCAAAAGGAAACTTAGAGCCAAGGTCATCACCCAAACAAAATAGAAAAGCATTGAACTAGGGCATAGAAGGAAATCCACAAAGCAAAGAAATTATGTTATTGTAACTTCATTCCTAGAATTGAGAAAGAGAGATACAATCTTGAGGTGCTTGTCAATTAAAATAAAAATGCCATGATTAAGAAACAAATTGAAGAAGAGCTTACAAGATGGGTGGAGAATCTTAGTTTCTCAAGAACTAGGGACACCAAATTGTTTATAGCCACAAAGTTGTTATGGGTAGTAAAAGTTGTAATAGCACAAGCAATTGAGGATAGGGGCACACCTCAATAGTAGTGTCTAAGTAAGATAAAACAATTAGAGAAGAGAGTTGGGCTTCTAGATAAGAAATATTCTTCTAGATATGAAATTTGAAGCATTAGGTAGGCATGCATTTGAAGAAAATTTTAAGGCCCCAAGTGGGCAAGGAAAAGCTAGAATGGAAAAGAAGGACATTGCAAATTAATAGGATGAAAAAAGAACTTCCAGAAACCCAATTAAAGTTGAAGAACATTGTAGTAAAAGTTGTAATAGCACAAGCAATTGAGGATAGGGGCACACCTTAGTAGTAGTGTCTAAGTAAGACAAAACGATTAGAGAAGAGAGTTGGGCTTCTAGATAAGAAATTTTGTTCTAGATATGCAATTTGAAGCATTAGGTAGGCATGCATTTGAAGAAAATTTTAAGGCCCAAAGTGGGCAAGGAAAATCTAGAACAGAAAAGAGGACATTGCAAACCAATAGGATGAAAAAAGAACTTCCAAAAACCCAATTAAAGTTGAAGAACACATGGAACAACTAGACAGTCACTAGAATAGGAAACTCAAATGGATCCTCCCGAGGCCTATCTAGGAAACTCTACTTTGATATATGAATGATAGAACAAGTATATTTTTTTTACATATTTTCTATCTAAAGTTAGTATAGGATATGTGAAATATTGTTATATGTAGTTTTATAATATTTGAATAGACCAAAGAACAACTTTTAATAGTGGAAAACAATTGATAATGTGTTTTCTAACACCTTTGGGCCTGATTTCTTCAATAGTAGATAACAAAGGGTTCAAATTGCACATTATTGTTCATAATGAATTTCTTTTGAGAGTTAGTCATGCCTAATGTTACTAATAAACAAATAATATCATTCTTATGGCTATTAGTCTCCCGCTAAGGAAACCATATTGATAGAAAGATATCAGAGTCTAAGAAAAAAATATCAATTTAACATAGATAATGGAGATGTAACATTGATATAACCTATAACTCTCATCCAAAACACTCGGAAATATTAACATTGTCACTAATATGCAGGCTATGAAACATACTCTAAAAGGCAAAACTATAATAAATAGTATAATCATCATCAAGTATGAGTGAATGAGTTGTTGCTTCTTCCTTACTATTGGGAAAGTCCAAATGTGTCGCTTTCTTGATCAAAATTATCACCCTATGGTTCAACATGTTCACTTACAACTATAAAACATCAATACATAAAAATATATATATTATTAAACTTCACTCCTTTTAATCAAAATAATTTTTTACTCATAATTATTAATTAAAATTAATTAAAAAAACAACAATATTAATTTACAAAACTATTTTAAAAAAGCAAATACCATTTAAAAATACTCCCATTGTTTAAAAAATTGAAAATACTTTATATTAATTAATATAATGTCAATATAAAAGCTTTAATTAAAACAACAATATTTAAATTAAAAAACTATTTTTTGAAAAAAGCAAATGCCATTTAAAAATAATCCACATTGTCGTAAAAATTTAACAAATACTTCTATATTAATTTTTAAACAGGTTTATAAATTATTTATTTTAATTACAATATCTTAAACATTTTCTTAAATCAGGGATCCATTCAGATAACGCTAAATCCATGGGCATGAAGAAAAAGAATTATGAGAAAAACTTTACTTAAAGCCCCTAATTCTATTTCACAATCTCAACTGATTTTAAGCTTTTTTTTCTTACCTCATGGATCCATTCAAATAGCCTTAAATCCATGGGCAGGAAAGGAAAAGAGTTATGAGAGGAACTTTACTTAAAGCTCCGAATTCTACTGGGAATACTACGCACAGCACAGCATAGAGAGTTGAAAGATAAGTTTATGATGTGAAGAATCTGGCAATGTTTCTGTGGTATGATGATATTGTTGATTGGAATTTGAGGATTTTATTTTTGAAAAATTAAGAATTGAAATTATTAATTATTTTTCTTAAAAAGAGGGTTAATTTTTTTTTTTTAAAGATTTATTTAAATTTATATAGGAAATAGAATTATGTATATTTAAAAAAAAAACTCAATAAACCTCATAAAATTTTATGTAAATGTGAAAATTAAAAAATGTTGATTTTTTTTATAATTTTTTTAAATATTTGATAATAAATAATATTTTTCAAGAATTTTTAATTTTAAAATCAATTTTGTTCTATATCTTTGAGTTTGTATATTAGCTAATAAAATTCCGTTAAACTTTTTTATTATTTAAATATATTTTATTTTAAAATTTTTTGCTTTGCTTTTATTTTGTAATCAATAATTAAACTAAAAAATAATCAACGCAAATAAATATTCCTAATAATTCTTGGGACTAACTTAAATACCTTTAAATCATCTTAAAAAACATTACCTTATCCCAAACTATAACAACAAAAAAAACATAATGCTAAACCACCATTCCCTCAATGAGACTAAAAAGTTTCTATCCACTCATATTTTTATTATGATAAATAATTTATAGGCCTCCAATAATCATTCCCTCAAAAAGGCTAAGGGGTTTCTATCTGCTTTATATTTTTATTATGATAAATGATTTATAAGCTTCAACCATCATTACCTCATGAGGCTAAGGGGTTTATAATCCACTCATATAATTTTTATTATGATAAATGCTTGTACATTTTATTAATTAATAATTAATTATAATTAATTAAACAAAATAATTCATTATTTATTTAAATCATTTATATTATTATAAAATTTTAAAAATATTTTGTTATTATATTTTTATTTTTAAAGATAAATTTATAAATGATTTATATTTTAAAATTATACATTCTGATTATATTTTCTAAAATTTATATGATTTATTATATTTAAGAAGGTATATGATTTATTTGATTTTTTTAACATTTTATCTTTATACCTCAAAAGGAAATAAGAAAAGTTTTATTTGATCACCATAGTTTTCATGATTTAGAAGGTCAACAAGGTTGGTATAGTGACAAACATTTTGAAAAGTAGATGCAATGTGACTTTAAGATAGACAATCTAAGGAAAATACTTTTCATCTTCAACGGCCTTAAGATCTCATAGATGATAGATTCTTTCATTGCATGGCATTTTCTAAATTGACCAACTCACAGTTTCACTAGAAAGCTCATGAAAATTAATTCTTCTCTTAGGAATGCTCATTTTCTTCTTAATACTAGTCAAGACATAAATACAGTTGTGTTTTTTAGAAGTTAGGATTGATATTCTCCTTAAATTTAAAAATAATAATATTTTAATATATCTAGATTCTACAAAATGTCTTTTATTTATTCTCAATAATCCAACCATATCTAATAAATAGTTTTTATTTTTTTTTTTTTTGAAGCTGAATTTTAGTGTTGACCATAAATTTATCATGAGTAATGCTACATGAGATGTAAATATCTTATCTTAATACGAATATTTATTATAAAAAATAATTTAATTATAAAAAAATATTTCAAAACTAATGATTTTTTTTTTTTTAAATATATTTTCTTTAAAGAGATATGGGGCTTTGGTGGCAGGAACTCTGGCCATTGTTGCCCTCTTTTCTCCTTGTTTTGGTTGGATGTTGCCATTGAAGTTTTGGTTCATCATTGTCGTGTTATTGCCTGGCCTTGGTTGTCTTTCACTGCCGACATCTATTATTCTTGTGAATGGAGTTTAGGGGACTGGGATCTACATGTCCTGGTTTCATGCCTCCCTTTCTGTTGTTGCAATCATGTTGGGTGTGGCGCCTGATTTTCTTCTTGATTCAGAGGTCTTAGTCGCGTTGGACCCTAGTTCTTGAACCAGGCAACAATGTCGCCCATATGAGAGCCGCTAGGGGGGTCTAGGGGGTGTGTTAAATACTTTTAAAGAGTCCCCCCTGGCGAGGGTTTGGGGCTAGCACCCCTGAAGATAAAAATAGATGAAAAATTTTCTTGTAAAATATGTAATTTCATAGTCAATATGAGTTGTTCATTAGGCAGATGATATGACGGTAGAAGTTATATTAATTTAGGGTTTTTCCTCTAGAAGGCAACCCTCGGTTTATATGAGGGAATTGTATTGCGACTGTGTATTATTATTCTAAGAGAGAGAGAGAGGAGATTGTGTGAGAGCGAAGAGGAAATTACAACAAATATGTTGTAGGTTGTATCTCTTCATTTTGTTAAATAATATAAAAGGAATGAATGATTGTTTCTCCGTGGACGTAGCCCAAATTGGGTGACCCGCGTATATTTGTGTCTCTCTTATTTTATGTGATTTTGTATTTGTGTTTTCGCAATCTTTTATGTGTTCCATTGCTCTGTAATATATAATTTTCTAACAAATCAATGAGAGATGAAGGGGTTAGGGTGTAGTGGCTTCTTTGTCATCTTATCCCCGGTTTCGGGCGTCTTTATTTTTTTGTGGCAGTGGAGCATTGCTAGTGTGGGATGTGGCAATTTTTAAGCCATCTTAGCCAAGTTTACATGGGTTGTTGTTGTTGTCATTGAAGCATTTATCTGCCTAGTGTTTATATATTTGGCCCCATGGGTTTGTTTGCAGGGTTGTTTGTCTTCGGCCATTCACTGTTTGTGGGTGTCTTCGGCGTGGACGTTTTGTGTTTCCTGCTGCTGCTTGGCCAACTTCTTTTAGTCATTTCTTCTCTGGGCTATAACCCTTGCTTGCCTCTCGATTTTTTTATTAGTGTGTTTCATTCGACCTGTGCCCTTGTTTCTTCTGCTAGGCTTTCAAGTTTTCTATGTTGCCCTTTCTGAGTTTTTGGTGGCCATGCTTAGCCTTTTAATTTTTTTCATCAGTCCTTGTCCTTGGGTTTGTTTTCTCTAGGATTTTTTGGGGTTTTATTGGACCTATATGGGTGGCTTGTGCCTAATTTTGTATAAATGTTTTATGGATCTCCAATTTTTAGAAGAATGTTCATTTGAAAGCTTTAGGCTCTTCTTTGCTGATAGACCTTTTGACATATGGAAAATGTAATTTTGTCTCTATTTTCAAATGAAATAAAATTACATATTTTTCAAAAAAAAATTATTTTATTTTAAAACATACTTACATGAGTATAATTAACAACAAAATATTAATTTTTTTTTTAATTTTTTAAGCCCATGTATCATTTAGACTATTCTACATTATTAAATTTAAAAAATGTCTGTAAATTTTTTATTCATTTGGACATGTTTATAAACCAGTTTATTTCGTATACCTACATTATTAGTTTATAATTAAAAAATCATATTATTATATTAATAGTTTAATACGTATTATTATATTAATATTTACGTATTTAGGAAAAATCCTCTATATTATTGAATTGAAAAAACTGGCTGCTAAAAGTTAATATTGATTCGGACATGTTCGTAAATCATTTATTTTATATTGCAAATGTTATTTTCCAATAAACATTAGGGTTTTATAATTAAAAACGCATATTACTATTTTAATGTTTTCATTGTTTGAGTGTCATTCACTCTCCTTTCTGAATTGAAATGTAATAATGATGCTTTAGAATATGAAATATTTCTCATTATTTTTTTAATGTTGTTTTCATTATTGATTTGATTTGAAAACTAAGTTTAGGTTTTGACTATGGTTAATGTTCGATGTTTGGTCGGTATATAAAACTTTGAATAAATATACATCAAAGACTTTGAGACACAAATTAGGTAATAGGACATTGAACAATAATAATTTATTTGTATGAATTATTATATGATTGTTATTTTTTAACTGTATTGTGTATTATTATACTCAGGGTAAGATTCCTACTTCTTAGACCGTAAGTTGAGAATGAAAAAATAAATAAATATGAATTTGTGAAAATTGTGAAGTTTGTTGAACACATAAGACATGGAGCGGATGATGCAATTTTTTGTATCTGCTAATGTTTTGCCTTCACTGGTTGTCTATTTTTCGCAAATCCTCATTGTGTGATTTTAGCAGTGTACTAATTAATGATGGATTGTCATGATTCAATGGGGAAATTAGTTTTTCTTGAAGAAATGGTTTTTGGTTTTGTAATTTTTTTTTCTCAAGCAGCTCAAACCACGATTTCATACAATGCCATGTTGAAATCAAGATATGTTCTTATGGTAGTTTAAGAAGGTCCTTTTTTTAATGTTCTTTTCAAGGAGGAAGCCTTTAGCTATGAT
>APFE030644276.1:43665-63457 GCA_000404065.3 Pinus taeda | reverse complement strand
AATCAGATTCAGATTGCCCCTGAAGACCAAGACAAAACTACTTTTACTTGTCCTTGGGGAACATTTTCCTATCGAGTTCTACCTTTTGGCTTATGCAATGCTCCTGCCACATTCCAAAGGGCTATCCTCAGCATTTTTGTAGACTTAATAAATGAAGGACTCGAAGTATACATGGATGACTTTACACCATACGGAGATGATTTCAATCCAGCATTGGATACACTAGAAAAAGTCCTACAACGTTGCATTGCTACCAGGATTTGTTTAAGCCATGAAAAATGTTATATAATGATGACTGAAGGACTTATCCTAGGACACTATATTTCAGCAGCTGGCATTTAGGTAGACCCAACCAAAATCTAAATACTTTTGCTTATTCCCACTCCTACCACTCAAACGGCGGTACGCAGTTTTCTTGGATTTTCTGGTTATTATAGGAGGTTTATAGAACATTATTCGCATATTGCTACACCTTTGTACGCACTAACTAGTAACGTTGATTTTCTTTGGATAGAAAAATGTGAACATGCTGTCAAGGATCTGAAGAAGCTCGTGTCCACAGCCCCAGTCCTTCGAGGACCAAATTGGGATTTGCCATTCCAGATTTCATCTGATGCCTCAAATACAGCCATTGGAGCAGTCCTTGGGCAGGAAGAGGATAAAAAACCATATGCAATTTATTACATCAACAAAAATTTATCCCCTGCTGAATTAAACTACAATGTTACTGAAAAAGAATTTCTAGCTGTAATACATGCTATCAATAAGTTTAGACATTACATTACTGGATATCCTGTTATCTTGTACACAAATCATTCTACCATAAAATATTTAGAAAACAAGCCTATCACAAATGGCAGAATAACTAGATGGTTGATTTTATTGCAGGAATTTGATATTACAATCAAGGATCGACCTGGAAAAGAAAACCCTGTAGCCGATTTTCTCTCAAGAATGCCAAAGCCAATTGATGCAGCAACAGTTGAATATCAATTTCTGGATGAGCATCTATTTGTTGTGGCTGTTCAAGCACCCTAGTATGCTAATGTTGCCAATTACCTAGCAGTAGGTAAACTACCAAAGCATCTAACCCCTAATGAGCGGAAACAGATTGTTCAGCAGAGTACTCAATTTTCTTGGATTGGGGGCTATTTGTTCCACACAAGGGCAAACATGCATATCAGGAGATGCATTCGAGAAGATGAAAACTTTGACATTTTAAAATCCTGCCATGATGGACCATGTGGCGGACATTTCGCCGATCGCAGAACTGGACATAAGGTGCTACAAACAGGATATTATTGGCCCACGATTTTCAAAGATGCAAAGAAATTCGTCCAAGCCTGTGACAGTTTCTAGAGAGCAGGACGCCCTAGTCAGTCTGATGAGATGCCTCTGAAACCACAGCTAGTCATTGAACCATTCGAGCGATGGGATCTTGATTTCATTGGACCAATTAACCCATCATCAAACCAGAAAACATATATTTTGGTGGCAACAGAATATGTCACCAAGTGGGTTGAAGTAGAGGCATTGCCAAGAGCTACAGAGGATTCTGCCATACAGTTCCTGTTCCATCTATTTGTACGTTATGGCCTTCCAAGAGAGATAATTACAGATGGTGGACCACAGTTTGCTGGGAAAAAAATAGCTGCAACACTCAAAAACTATCATGTCCAGCATAAAATCACTACTCCATACCACCCACAGGCAAATGGGCAGGTAGAAAGCAGCAATAAAATAATAGAAGCAATCCTAACAAAAACCATTGCGTCACATAGACGTGATTGGGCTGCCAGGCTACCCGAAGCACTATGGGCTTATAGAACAACATGGAGAAGTACAACTGGTTACTCACCTTATCAATTAGTGATTGGAAAACAACCCATTTTCCGCATAGAATTCGAAATCCAAACATTACGAACAACATAGGAAGTTCGCTTAGATCTAACCAAGGCACAAATTAATCGATTACAGCAGATCAATGAGCTGGACGAAATTAGGCTCTCTACACTTCAAAACACTGCCCTGATCCAGCAGCAGCGAGCTAAATAGCATGATGCTCTCATTAAAAATAAAGTCTTCCATGAAGGTGACTGGGCACTTTTGTACGACTCCAGGTTTCAGGACTTCCCCAGGAAACTCCAGACTCATTGGTTGGGACCATACGAAATCCAGAAGGCACATGACAATGGTACCCTTACTCTAATCACTATTGACGGTTCTAGATATGCCTTCAAGGCAAATGGCCACCAAGTTCGTCTCTATCACAAACCACTCACTTGGGAGTCCTTCTGCCAACAGCTACGACGAGACTCTGATATGGAGATTTTTGGGGAGGGAGAGAAGTCTTCCTCACCTGTAACTCATTAAGAAATTTATTTATTTTTAAAGTTTGTACATAATTTCTTTTCTTTTGTGAATCATTTTGTACATATTGTTGAATCAACGTTTTGCCATTACTATTTTTTTGTTGTTCCTTTTCTCAAAAGAACAGCATTTTCTTCCGGCTGTTCCTTTTTCAAAAGAACAACCCCCTTTGGATCAGCCGTCATTTTGCTATAATTTTGTTCCTTTTCTTTATCTCTGTGTTCTATTGTTCCTTTTCCAAAGGAACAACATTTTCGAGTTCTGTGGTTCCTTTTCCAAAGGAACGACATTTGTTTGCTTTGTTATTCCTTTTCCAAAGGAACATCATTTTCGATTTATGTTGTTCCTTTTCCAAAGGAATGGCATTTGTTTGCTTTGTTGTTCCTTTTCCAAAGGAACAACATTTTCGATTTCTGTTGTTCCTTTTCCAAAGGAACGACATTTGTTTGCTTTGTTGTTCCTTTTCCAAAGGAATAGCATTTTCGAGTTTTGTTGTTCCTTTTCCAAAGGAATAGCATTTGTTTGCTTTTTTGTTCCTTTTCCAAAGGAACAGCATTTTCGAGTTATGTTGTTCCTTTTCCAAAGGAACGGCATTTGTGTGTTTTGTTGTTCCTTTTCCAAAGGAACAGCGTTTTTGATTTCTGTTGCTCCTTTTCCAAAGGAACAACGTTTTTTATTTCTGTTGTTCCTTTTCCAAAGGAACGAAATTTGTGTGTTCTGATGTTCCTTTTTCAAAGGAACGACATTTGCGTTTTCTATTGTTCCTTTTCCAAAGGAACAACATTTGTGGTCTTTTGTTGTTCCTTTTTCCAAAAGGAACACCACTTGCATTCTTTTGCTCTCCCTTTTTGAAACAGCTTGTTCCTCTTACTGCTCTAAATTAAGGATGCTTATTGTTCATGTTCTTTCAAGTCTTTTAGAATACAGCTATGCACTTATGCAATGGATACAAAATCACAACATACTGAAATCAGTGAATCACAAAATCGCTATCTTTATAAGAAATTGCTCTGAATTGGTAAGAGGACAGAAGGAAGGACATGCTTATTCATTATCTTTTGTTGTCATTGTTCTATTAATTCTGCTCTAATTGGCTATCTTTATCATGTTGGTCCCTTTTAATCCTCTTTGATTATTATTCAAGAATAAGAGCAAAGGGTTTATATCTTACTATTGAGATGTTAATACTTCTTCCACCATTCCTACTCTTAAGGAGTGTTGAACCACCCTTTGTGTATAAATAGGGAAAGTACTTTATGAAAAATAAATAAAAAAGAGCAAACAATGATGTCTTAATGACTTATAAGTTGTCAAATGCAGGATAGGGAGTCTCATCAAGAGCCAGCCTACCATGATCATGAGGACAAAAGCGAAGTGGCATTCCCACTATGGCCACCACACCAGGGATATGGTCCAAAAGGTATATCAAATAAAGAACCCTTGGAACAGGAGGTCTCATCACGCGCCGGCCTGCCCACCTTTCGCTCCTTCCTCGTGAATGGCATTATGGCTAACTGGTCACCAAGCCAGCATAATGGCCTACATTTTGACATCACACAACATTTCCTAAGCATACACAAAGGATCATGGTTCCATGGGTGAAATAAAGAACTATGTCAAGGTTATGGACACCTATCGGCAACAGAGCACTGTTAATGGTATTGAAGTCACATTATTTACACCAATAGGTAGTTATTAGCACCCTTCTATTTCTTATGACTTAGTAATCAATCATATATTATTTCCCAAACCATACAACGCATGTATATCTATTATCACCAATCATGACAGAACAATTGACAATGACAGCATGAGACTCCGTATCCACGGCAGATGTCCTATCCCCAGCCTCGCATCATATCACCGCAGTCTCTTATGTATTAAGCAACCCAACTCTACACCTCGATTTCGGTAATTTTCTACTTTTGTAAACATGGCATAGTGCCATACGTTGTTCCTTAAGGAATATGTTTCAGAATGGGCACCGCTCCTTTATTTGATGGCCGGGACGGCCTATCACATTGCGGGGGGGGAGGTTAACCTCATCATTCCCTGGATTACGTGTCAGACCACTATTTGGGAAGCTGTGTACTGGGGTATAGCACGGCTCAACGGTATACTATTTTTTTATTTTTCTGCATGACTTGTTGTTCATAAGCCATTTCCATTGTATACTCTACAACATTAGATTTTGAGCGAGTCTTGCATCTGTCAGCCTCTCTGTGTTTCAACAGCGTGAATTGCTGTCGTTCCATTGAGAGTTTACAGTGAAACCATAAACATGGGAGGAAGATCGATTCGGAGAGAACCGCAAGTGTTAACAATCTCTGTTACTGCTCGGAAAATCCTGGCAAGAGCAGGGTGGCTGACTTATCTCAACCGCTTATAGGAATCCAACGAGACTGTGGCAATTGAATTCTTGCAGAACTTGCAAGAGGATCACTCCACAGTGAGGGGGAAATGCATAGCAGTCACCGATGACATAATCGCAGAAGTCTCGGGACTGCCATAATTTGGTCTGAGTGGACGGTAACCACCATCATCATCATCATCATCAGATTTTGAGCGAGTCTTGCATCTGTCAGCCTCTCTGTGTTTCAACAGCGTGAATTGCTGTCGTTCCATTGAGAGTTTACAGTGAAACCATAAACATGGGAGGAAGATCGATTCGGAGAGAACCGCAAGTGTTAACAATCTCTGTTACTGCTCGAAAAATCCTGGCAAGAGCAGGGTGGCTGACTTATCTCAACCGCTTATAGGAATCCAACGAGACTGTGGCAATTGAATTCTTGCAGAACTTGCAAGAGGATCACTCCACAGTGAGGGGGAAATGCATAGCAGTCACCGATGACATAATCGCAGAAGTCTCGGGACTGCCAGCCGCTGGACCTGTATGGACGTTAAAGAAGGAGAGATTGTAGAAGATCATAGAAATCTTCCAGGAGGAAGTCCAGAGCCTAACAATTAGAGGAAATGGGGTTCTACCAGCAGCATTAGGAGAGTCGTGGGTGGAATTGGTGAAGACCATTCAAAGCTACATCACCTATGAAGGTAGAAAAGACGTGGTAAGACCACGACATCTTAAACTCTTAGCTGTACTAAAGCAAAAATACTCTGTAAATTTACCTGCATTTTTGAATTCATTACTTCATGACATTGCACGGAGCATAAAAAAGGCACAGCATCTAGAGTCAGTTGTTATTCTTCATGGGTTGATTCAGTTAATATTCAGCCATAGCCTTACCCAGCAGTAGAGCAGCTGGGAAGAGCTAATTGCCATGATAAATGGAGGATTGACCACACCATCCCCAAAATGTAAACATGCCACCAGTACACCTGAGCGTCCAGAAAAACGAAGGAAATTGGTTCGGCTAGCACGGCTACGAGGGAGGCTGGAGAAGCCCCAAGGAAACACCAGACAACCGGTAGAGATAGAAGATGAGAAACCCCCACAATTAGAAGGGGAAGACAATGAGAAAGGAATGCAGGAAAAAGAGGAAAGAGAAAAAGAAGAAGAAGCTGAGAAATCTGAGCAGGAGGAGGAAACAGAACAGTAGGAAGGTAGCCCATTGCAGGACCCATTGGGAGAAGATGAATTGGCCAAAGTTTTGGCCAATATGGGCGAACATGGCCAACCTTCCAGTCCATTAGATCTCCATGTTGAAGAGGAACCTCAAAAGGAAAATGCACCTGAAGAATCACATGCAGAGGAGGTAGAAGAAGAGAATCTGCCTGTTCATGATGAAAATATGACAGGAGATGCTGAACAGGAACAATCCGTTCCTAGCCAGACGACACCAGGAGAAATTCCGAAGGAAAGGGGGGCAGAAAAGGAGGTCACCCAAGAAATAACAGAACCAATTAGGGTTCTTTCCTCAGAGAAACCAGAGCAGAGCAACGAAGAAGCACCCCAGAGAGAAAATCAGGGCATTAGTCACAGTCCAGGCCGCAATGAACAGCTTTTTGTTCCTTCTAAGGAAATTGCGGAAATTAAGGAATTGCGAAAGGAACAACAGAGACTACTGAATATAATAGTTCAGCTCCACCAGCAAATTAGGATTCTAAAAGAAAGGGAAAGAGTAAAAAGGACTTCGGGAAGGAAAAATGCAACCACTCCAGCAAAACCCCTCAAGACAAAGGGGCGGAGGACCAAAGTCCATCCTATTTTTCAAAACCCTGTCGAAAACCAGGCTGTTGTTCCAAATGATGCTGAGGAACAGGCTGTTGTTCCTTTTCCAAAGGAACAACACTGGACTGATATCCACGTTAAGATAAAATGGATGATATGTTGACCCGCGATAAGTAAATTCAGACGAAGACACCACCTTTGGGAGTGATAAGAGTCATGAACTCAAAACAATGCAATAGGAAAATTTAGGTAAAACTCCCGACCTCCATTGCCGCATGGAAAAGAGATCCGAAAACATTAACCCTACGAAAGGGTTTGAAGCAAGCTCAGCAAGCAGTAGAAAATCTTAGAGAGCAAACAGTCCCTCGAGAAAAAGTATGAAGAGCTACAGCAACAACTTAGGAACGTCAATCTATCCGAAAGTCAGGCCTTTGAAGGGTGGCAAAGGGAAGAAGAAAAAGTCATGAAGGTAACTCGTAGGTTAGATATAGTTATCAAGCAGATGGATACCTTATGTTCTTTATACAATGACGTCCTAGCATGTAGAGCCCCTGCTAAGAATTATGCCTTGTTTTTAATGGAACAATATTTGCAATTGAAAATAAGGGTTGTTAAAGCAGGTTCTCCCATACAAATTAACACCATCGATGATTTTATAAACTGCTGTAAACACTATGGGTAAAAGTTCAGAGACTACTGTGTGAGTTTTATTTACATAACCTTGTATTAGACTAGGAGACCGAGCTGAACCCTGGCCCTTTTTTTGGGGATATCCAATTATAGGCATTTATTTCATTTGGGGTTAATCAAATTAAATGGCTTAAAGCCTATAATGCTTTCCAAAGACAAGAAAACAGACTAGATTTGTGGATAAGAGCTGAGCCTAGGGATCCAGTACAGTTGTGGAGAAAACATAGAAACCTCATGAACACTCCAGGTGTATATGAAGCATTAGGACCCATGCATGAGGTAATCATTCGGCAGGGATTAGAATACTTTTTCTCTATCAAGGACCCTGCCATTCATGCGGCTAAATTTCGGTATTAGATCTCTAATCCGAATATCCAGCTCAGGGAACCATTTAAGTATGAAAATTTTAAATTAGCTGCCAACCACTTGCACCTCTATGGCGAAGTCATTTTGAGGGCAGGGCCATCCTGGTTAGGATATAGGTTCCGGAGTCCAATTATTTGGCACCCTGCACCTGGATACCAAGCCCTATATGAGATGCCTGAGGGTCAGACAGGCCATTTCTTTGAACACCTAGTTATGCATCATGGTTGTAGGCCTTCACATGAGATTTCATCTCCAGCCTACTCACTCACTACTTTACATGTCAACTACAATGTTTTCATGAGGGCATGAAAAAGGGTAAGCAGGAGGGTGTGTGGAGTACTAAAGAAGGTATGATTTTGGTAATTATTTCAGCATCTTTTCATTAGAACTTACAAACCTTTTGCATCATGAACTAAGAAAACGATAAGTAATTGTAATAAAACATGTGAGATTAATATGCAAGACGAAAACACTGACAATTGTCATTTCCTTATGCAGGAAGACGGAAAAACGAGAAATTTCCGTTCCAAAGGAAAGGACAAGGACGGGGTAATCGTTGTCCCTTTGACAAGGAACCGTATGCAAACAAGGCAAAGCAAATCAAAGCGAATCAGCCCTAATAAGGAAGTGGAGATATCGGCTCGGTGCGGGAAAGAAAACAGATGACTGAGTACTAACGGTTCGGCGAATCCCTCAGGATCCTTGATCCTGAGGGATCGTTGCTTTATCTATTTCTGCACTTAGATATCTCCGCCTCCACCCTTATAAAAGGGGCAGCACTGTTAGCTCGAGAGGAGTTATAATTTGTTATGTTTTATGTAATTTCCTTTAAGATCAAAACTTTGATCATCGAGTCTCGTTAAGAACTGATCTATTGTAATTCCACTTTATGCATTAATACAAACTTGGTTGCTATTTCATCTCTGAGTCTGGAATAACTTCAAGCGGTGTACCCCTAGAGGCTAAGGGCCCGGCCCTGGAGGACACTTGCTACTGTACTATTACCTTTGGTTTATGCGTGGTTTTCTTATCGACGTTATTTGGTAATCTGATGTGTTTTGTAAGTTTACATCACATGCTCTATTATGTTTAATTTATTAAGGTTTCTAAAGACAGAACTATTGTATTGACTCTGCATCGTATCACTGTTCTTTTAGGTGTTGATATAATACTGCCAGTCTTTACAGAATATTGTTGTTGTTTAATTACAGAGCCTTTGTGTTGTGCACTTTCTCATTAACATTACAGAATTCATCTTGGGAGTTATGTTCTTTGCGATTGTTGGATCTATGAGCAATGTTGTTCTATTTTGAAATGCAGTCGTACTCTTTCTAACTGAGGTTGATAACTAGATCAGATTACTATTCAAGTGTGACGTGTGTATATATGGTTTTCAAGCATTTTTCTATAATTCATCATTAATCAGTGTTGTTCCATTTTGGTTTGTTATTCAATCCGCCCTTAAGAGTGAAGGATTTTCGTTTGATTCCTATAGATTATGATTAGTGCATTTGATCTTATAGACTAAGGTGTTATTGCTTGTTAGACTTAGTTTCTGTTACAATTTCTTAACTGTTGTTCCATTTCGGGTTTGTCGTTCTATTTCTTAACTGTTGTTCCATTTCAAGTTTGTTGTTCTATTTCCTAATTGTTGTTCCATTTCTTATCTGCCATTTCATTTCTTGTCATTTGTTATTTTGGTGTGAAGAATGATCCCAAGCTGTAGTGAGCATTGACATCTACTGTCCGGCTCCAGATCCACGATATTTTCTCTAGTTTCCTTTTCCATCAGTTTACAAAGGGATGGGTTATTGCTACCGAACCCTTTACTGATAAATTGCTTAGTTTTCTGAATGTGTGGTTTAATCTCTTGAAGTAGTTAGCTATAAACAAGCATCCATTTATTCTTGTATTTTCAAACACGGTGCTACTAGCATTACTCTGGCAAATGATAGCCTCATACTGAGACACTCTTTGAAATAACAAAACGTTCCCGGATTGACATATTAATGTGAGGTAATTAGAGGTGAAAGAGACCCTTTTTATAGCTCCACAATTGTGAAAATCAGTTTTACTGACATGATTGTAGAAGGATCAACCTAAAACCTACCTTGCTAGAAGGAAGATCAAATTCTAATAAAATGGGAATGTTGCTTGATTTTTAGATGTGTTGACTGTCACCAAGAAGAAGCAGGTTCAAGTGCAGTAACCAAGCCCTTATCCAAGTTTGGGATAGCTGGCATGGAAACTTTTATCCAAGCAACACTCAATTCCCTATGCATTTACTTTTCGAATCAGCACTAACAGGTAGATTTCAGGTGAAATTCTGCCCTTCTTCTATTCCCACTTTTGTAAAAAAATCCCCTTTATTTTCTTCTTTTTATCCCATGAAATTTACCATCGCTTTCTTCAAAGAAATTTTCCCTATCCGATTTCGTATTTCCCCCTTTTCCTCTTGAAAAATTTTCCCCAAAATTCCTTTTCGATTTTTCCCTCTTGGTGGTCTCGCTTTTGAATTCCTTGTTGTAATTTCCTTCCCATTCTGAAATTTACCATTTTTCCCATTTATTTTTTCCCTCCTAGATTGATTTCAGGATCTGATGTGAAGTCACAAGTCAGATCAGAAGGCATATATCAACACCAAAGACTGGCGAATAAAACCTCCCTTGTATATCCAGCGAATTTTTCAAAACTAGCCTATGAATTATATCCTATCAGAATTTTTTTTTTGGGTTCCCTTTCTCTTTCCAAATATGCTACAAATATCCCTAATGTAGCAATATGTGCTCGAGTGCAAGCATGTTTAGTGCAGGCATGTTTAGTGCAAGCATGTTCAGTACAGGAATCTGCACCGCTGAGCGCACCCAATTATGATAGCCCATGTTCTGGTGCAGGAACAATGGTCTCAATCCAAATATAGTGCAGGAACACCTGGTGCAAAAATGTGTATTAAAAAGATTATCTTTGTTTCATAAAAAAATTTGTACAAGCAGAATGATTGCACCACCTGTAGATCATGGCATTCAATAATTTGTATTATGATTAACACTTTGTTTTATCATTTACTAAATTACGAAGAAATAGTTTAAGTACAAATATATTTTAGGTTATGAAATCTCATCTTTTTAATGAGACCTGAGTACACCTTATGTGAGATCATGAAGTGAATGTGGGATGGTACGATTCTCCCGAAATCCAATACTTACCTCTTCTTGAAAAGACTCATCACCTATCAATGATGGCCTTACCTCATATCCGACCTCAAATGACCATTACATCGAATCATTATCTAAATCGTCATCTTTCCCAATCATCATCACCTCCCTATACTTGAACCAATTGATATTCACATTCGTCCTAGAAGTGTAATCCTAATGATGGAGCGTGACCATTTGGAAGGTGGCCAATATAGCGGTGGATGTACAACTCAACCATCATAAATCCCTTGACAAAGCTTTGAGTTCTTCATTTTTAATACCCTTCCAAAGTTTTAGACATAGATTGTGTGAATTCAAACAGAGAAATGGCGTCTGTAAGGATTGAACCACGGTCCATGAGGGAGATGGAGCAAACAGCCAAATATAGAAACAGTCTTGCAATATTTCAGGAATCTGGGTTCTTCCCATTTCTACAAAAATTTGAGAGATTCGACTCAGTCATGGTGCTAGCATTCGCCGTACTTTTGATGGAAGTCGAGCTAGGGTGGGTTCACTAGAATTTGCAGTCACATAGGAGTCTATATCTCAGGCTACAGGTTTAGCAGAAATGGGAGAACAATTTTTTGAGAAGGATAATATTGAGAAGAAGTTGTGGCTCTGATTCTTGGTCGACCCAAAGCAAAAGGTAGACTGGAAGAAAGGTCTCCAAGATAGTGCTATGCTTGGGAATGGAAGGACCTCCTTTACGTATTGCAAAAGTTTGTCACCTGCGAGGGTCATTATTCACTAACCTTCCTGTATCACGTATGATTTCTCCTTCATTTTGAGTCTTGTAAGCTCATTAATTTTGCCTATTATCTGCTCAGAAGCTTAGAGAAAATGTCAAAATCTGTTCAGAGAGGGAAGTCAAGCCATGTTGCGTACACGTTATACCACCACGGTCTAATCATAATTTTAATCAAGAAGGCATTAGAGGTTAAAAACATGACCTAGAAAGAATTTCTAAAGGATTTTCAAGGATGAGGTGTAAGGAATTCATCCAAGAACAAGAGTGCAAGCAAGGAAGGAAAATCAGAAACCCTAACCCCGCACCCTACCGAGACCAAGATATCGACTAGGAAAAGGACTTCCTCTTCAAGGGTGGGTCATGTTTAGTTGACCTCCCCGATACTATTGGATGACTCACCAGCTGCTTCACCAGGTAACAATAACCTCTCGGTCCTCGTTGAGGTGGTAGCCCATTCAGTGGTCAACGAAGACTATGTGGAGAAGGAAGATGACACACCCTTGTCGGTCCTCTTTGGTAAGACGAAGAATAGAAAAACGATGTTGAGTGAAAGCAAAGACCGATGGAGGGCTAGTGGATGATGGAGCATGGGACACTAAAGCCCTAGATAATTTTGAAGTTCTAGGTACTAAAACCCCTGATAAGGTTAATGTGCACGGTATTGAGACCCTTGATAACATTGAATTTCTGGGTACCGAGGCCCTTGATAATTTTGAAGTTCCGAGCATTGAAATCCTTGGTAAGATTAATGTGTAGGAGACCCTTATTGACATTGAATTTATGGGTATTGAAACCCTTGATGATGTTGAAATGCAGGAATTGGGTTGCCAGAATAACCTTGACCCTGATGATATCAGCACATGTTTGGAATCGACTGCTATTACACGGCATTTTGTCAATATCTCTGTACTCCCCATTACTTGATCCTGGAGGATGTCTGCAGTGACCCTCATGTGCTTTCCTGTTATGAAGAACATTTCCTTACATCCCTCTTCATCTACAGAAAATTTCCCTCTTACATCATTTCCCAAAAATATTCCTTCAAACTTAGTTTTCAAGACCGACACTAGCACTCAGTTTCTTCCCTGCGCCGATTTGCAGAGTCTAACACTGGGCCTAGTGCTAAACGACACTGGTAATCCATTCACAACCCGTGCTGACCATCTTTTGGAAAGTTTTTAAAAATGGAGTCGAACCTTCCAGGTCTAAAAGCTTTGTGAACAAAAGTTTGGTAAATGGTTAGGCGAGATAGAGCTGAGAGAGATTGTTTAGGTTCTTTTCCTTATTAAAATGGAACAAACCAAAAGGGATAAGACCTCTCCCATCATAAGAGGATCCATTTCCCTTCTCTCAAGCTATATAAACCCCTCCCTTTCCAACCTCAGCTAGCTAATGAAAGGGCTGGAATAATCTGCAAAATCTTGATAGCCATCTTGACAGCTTTAGCCTTCTAGTTTGTGTTTGTAAAGGGAGAATAAGCTTGTAACTTTGTTTGGTTTGGAGCAAGGAGGAAGAGACAGTAAACTTCCATTGTTTGAGGGTGAATCATGAGATTCTAACAGTGGTGCTAGGACCTGGACACGTTGAAGGAAACCTGCAATGCTAAGGCGAAGGTTGTACTTTCCTTTTTGACATAATAATACAACTGATATTTTGTTTCCTATATCAATTGCATATGTTATTTGGTAGCTTAATACTCCTTAGCCTCTTAAGTAGGTTGAATATATTGTATGATATCATGTGTGCTTTGGTTACTTGTCTATTTGTTTCAGGTGCTTGATTGACACTAAGGATTTGATCGCTAGAGAAAATACACAAGGACTTCATCAAACAAGGATTAGCGATACAAGAGGTAGGATCTTATCCATTCTCAATCTATGGGAACTTTTGTCAGATTGTCTTGTTTTTGGCTCTAGACCCTCTCTCCTGGGCTATAGGGATTGTCTTTGTCAGCAGAGAGAATCTTCCTACTCTACAAATTGGCGACTCCGTTGGGAATCCATCCCTCTCTTTGGATTGTTTTTCATTTCATGATTTGTAACAACTTTTCTCATTTCATTCTTTCTCTTGTGTAATCTGTACTTCAAGTCATCTGCTACTTTGATTCTTGAATTCAGAGTGACAGGTCTGGTTTTGGTTTGTGAAAAAAAAATCTTTGAATCCCTAGATCGACTTTGTTAATTTTCTAACAGTATCGCCGACCAGTGTGAGTTCCTCTTGAAAAGTCACGCCACATCCCCTTTTAGCGTTATTTATAGTTAGACAGTCACGCCAATGCTTGTAAGTTAAAATCAGGGTTTCTCTTAAATCATTTCCTGTGTGCCTTGTCCTCATAGATTCTGATTCTTGGCTTGTTTTCCTCTATTCTCCCTGGCTAGAATTCTTTGTTAACTTGATTTGTTTGCTTGATTTTTTTGAGCATGCCTTACTCAATTTTTGGAGTTTTTGGATGGTTTGTGTTCCTAGGGCATCTAGATAATTACCCGTTCATTTGTTTGTCTACTCATCAAGTCAGGTTGTTGGTTTGTTGCTTCATGCATTTCGTTTTTAGTCCTTGTGTCTATATTGTTTCGTTTTCAATTAAACAAGTGATAAAAGTTTTGTTTACTCTTCTCTTGTTGAACGCGTCTTTCTGAGCATAGATCACATTGCTTGGTTTGTTTCAATTGAATCTTTGGATTTGGTTTGAAAGGAGTTCTTGTTATCGTGCTTTGCATTTGATTGATGTTTGGGTGTTTGGAAATGTTCATTGAAATGTTTATTTGAAGTATCAATTTTAGCATTCCATTGAAGAAAAACATCATTCTAGTTTGATTAATTGATATCTTTCATTGAGTAGCATCACTAAAAACTAGAGTTACATCATCATAAACATTTGAAATGAAATGAACTTCTTTTACTTTTAAAAGGACTAGTTGAAGTGCATCTGATAGGAAGAGTAGGAAGTGGAAAGAATTTTAATTATTTTGTTTTGATAAGCAAAGTAGTGAAGAGTCATCTTACTTTCGATTGTTTGTTTGTTGCATTGATTGTTTTCTCTTCTCTCAATTAGTGTAAGCATTCAATGAATTGAAAGGGTTTTGTCTCATATAGTTTCACATAAGAGTTATTCAGGTGACATCGATAGGGCCTGAAAATTAAGAATTAATTTCAAGATAAACCTTTAAAATATATTCAATTAAACTAAGGTGCTTTTGAAACTAAATGCTCACCTTTAGAGGTCTAGACTAGAGACGTGTTCCAACGTCTTTAAACCTAGCAGTTGTCATTCGCTTCGGCATTAGACAATGCTAGTACGAACTTGTGCTCCCCGTACTATTGTGTATATAAAGGGAGACCCCACTAGGTTTGTAATCATTTATCCATAGGACGCTGAGTTTGTCGCCTTGTAAACGTGATACACCAAACACAATATTAGGGGAGATTACCTGCCTGTACTTCTCAGTTCGTTGGGAGGTATTTTGTAGTTCACGGTTACTTGGTAATCCCTTTTGCCTAGATTATCTTGAGCAGTCATTTTGGTCTTTTTGACTCTTCAAATTTAAAATATCATTGAGCACTTTTCCTTTTGAGCTCGTTCAAACCGAAAGTGAATAGAGTCATCTTTGCCTTTTTCTCGACTCTTATAACATGAAAAGGCATCAATCTGTTTCAGCGCCTTAAAAAAAAAATCCCATGATCAAATCACATTCCTGATAGTTTTATTCTAGACCACATCATGAGTATATCCTTAATATTCTTTAAAAAGCCTTGAAATTAGTATATCTTCTCTTTTGTTTGAGACAAATTCATTGTGGTTGAACCATCAGGTTTGCCTCATTCCTCTTCCCCTCCTCCATCTGAAGGGTCATCTGGAGAAGCTTTCCCTAAACTTCCGCAGTCGCTTGAAGACCAAGGTGTTGGAATTGGAATTGTTCTAAGTATTCAACCTTTGTCTTCTCATCTGCCTCCGTCAGATATTGGATCATCTTACCAATCTGGCTTAGAATCCATTGATAATCCTATCCAGACTCCTGAGAGTCCGCAGACTTTTAATAGTCCACAAGTATTGGTTACAGACCCTTTTGTGGTATCTCCGCAGCATCCTTACATTCTGTACGATTAGCCTAGTGTCCCATTGGAGTTGTCTCCTTATTCATCTTCGGCTCGTCGTCGGTTGTTTTCTATGGAGTTAGAAGGCGAAATCCCAATCTCCTCTCTGAGTCAACTATAATTTTTTGCTACTCACACTCCTCAAGTGGGTGATGAGAAATTATATGAGTTCCCTTCGAAAGGTTTCCCTTATATGGGAAGCATCTTGTCTAGTGTTTATCTTGAGTTTAGTGAGCCCTTTTTTCCGCATGGTTATACCTCTCTAGCTCATTTTGTTTTGGGCACCCCTAGTGCCTTGTCGTTATATCAGAACCCCATCTAGTCTTCCGGCGCTATGCCTACCTAGGGTCCATTCATCTAGAACAAGACCTCTCAACCAATTATACGAACTGCAGTCACTTCAGTTCTGGTTCAACCTACCATTCTATCTCAACTTGTGTCGTCATTTCAACAAGCACTTTCAGTTCAACCAAAGGTCTCAAGTCAAGTCTCGGTAAGTTCTTCTACCCCTCCAGTGAGTGGAAAGATGGTGCCACCACCTGGGGGGCAAGATCTAAATATATTCGTGATGCCAGGCCAAAACAATGTGAGTGGATCACAAACTCACATGGTTGGAATGAATCAACCTTTCTATGGCGCTATTCCTAACCCTATTGATCTATCTGAATCAGGTAACATCCAATATCAATAGCCTTAGATGGATCAAGTTCTGTTCTAACAGGCTTATATTCCATTTGGTTTACAAGCCTCGGTTACCCCACCTTACATTCCTTAAGCTGGACCTTATCTTCAGCCTGGCCAATCCATTATGCCTGGTGGATATGGCCAGATTCAATTCGAGAACTATCCAGGAACCATCCATCTACCTTTGCAACAATAAGGGCAACCTTTGTTGTAGCAAGGACAACTGCTACAGCCGCAAGGGAAATATTTGCAATAGTCATAGCACCCTTTGCATTCACAGACACAGTTTGTTCAGCAATCCTCCCAACCTTCATCCTCACAAGGACAAACTTTGTAGTAGTAGGGGAAAACTTTGTAGCAGCTGCAAGGGCAACCTTCGCAGTAGCAAATCCAACCTTTGCAACAGCCATAAGTTCATTCATTGCAGCAGCAAAGCCAGACTTTGCAACAACAAGCCATATATGCATATCAGCAAGGTCCTCTCATTCAAGGCCAAGGTCAACCTTTGTAAGTGATCTGAATTGGATCCATGGAAAATTATTAACTGCCATGACTATATCATATCAAGACAGAATTCGAATTTATGAACAAAGAGTGATCAGTAAGACCTCTAGACAGTGTCATTTTGCAGCCAGCAAGGAACGACGAGGACCTCGGTCAAAGTGCACTGACCAAGGCCCATGGAGACCGCGCAGGAGGAAAAACTGGCAATTGGGAAGCCCAGATTGGGAAACAGAGGCCATTTCTGATGCGCGAGTAGTGCTTTAGCGCTAGGAAAACCCCTCAAAAAGGAAAATCCCCAAGCATTCGGTCACATGGAAAGCCGGGAAATCGTAAGGAAATCGCTAAGGTGAAAGGTGGGTCCCGCGCTTCAAAACCGGCGGTATATCGGAGGCACATTGGGACGGCAAGCGGATTTGGTAGAAAACGAGCGATTCTATTCATTGCATGACGTGTGTCTAGCGGATGAGAGAGAAAATTGCCTCCCATCATGGGCTAACAATCGAGCAAGTCAACCGCGCGAAATGAGCGAACACCGTAGGATCTGGGTACTCCAGATATGACGACAGAGATTGCACCCAATGGGAAAACCGGATTTGATAGGGAAATTAAGCCGTGGCATACAAAAGTCTGAAGTTCGATTTGACCGCTGAGTTGGTAGATGAATTATTCCATAGTGTAACTAAAAAACCAAACCGTCAAGGAAGACTTGGTGCGGTTCGTGAGAGGACAAGTGGCCACTTCCCTGTGGGATGTTGGAGATGACACAGAGGTAGGGAACTCCAAGCGAACAACAACAGGCGATCCGAAGGGGTGGAAGAGAAAGAAAACAGTCAAGGACAGATTGTCTTTAAGCCATGAATAAACAGACAAAACAGAATAGAGAGGATGATAAGGAAGAACAACAAAAGAAAAACAGTGACCGAAAAGGCGAAAGAAACAGTGAAGCAAGAAGCAGAAAACAGAGAGCCGAGCTGACCTAAGGCAACATTGAGTAGATAGAACTAGGCTTGAGAGGTTCAAGACATCCCTGTGAGGATATCTGTTGGGAATTGAGTACCATTGGACTCATCCCATTAAAAACCAGAGAGATCGAGACTTGGTAAGGAAAGAGTTTGTTCACTCTAGTGGCTTGGGAAATCCAAGAACCACCTGCTAAGCATCCTCTGTTTCAGGAGACTCAAGTTGACCTCCTCATTGTACATTTCTACTTTAAAGACACAATAAAAGAAGGCCACCACTGAGAATAGGACCAGAGACGTAGCCCTGGAGAATAGGGTGAACTCCTTATTAATGTGTTGTGTTCTTGTATTTGCTTACTGTGCTTCCCTTACTCTCTTCCATTTTCCATTGTCTGTGTATTTTGCAATATGATCGATTTGTTGCCTAAAATAACATAGACACACACCAGCACATGAGTTTGTAATACCTTCATTCATTAATTCATTAACTGAGGTCACTCACGAGTGAATTTTAGATCAAGTGGTATCATAGCTTTAGGCTATTAAGGTTAGACAAGATTGTTTTGGTTTAGCTATTGAATGCTAACTAGATCAAAGTTCAAATTAGGAGAAGGAGAGTTGGTCGAAACTAAACCTGAAATTGGGAGAGTCTATCCTTGGAAGACAATGTCAGAGGAAGGTTCTATGGGGCCAGACCCTCAATCAATGGATAGTTTCCTAGCCATAAAGTCCATGGTAGAATAAATGTATAGGGACTTTAGAAAACATAAGGATGAAGATTCGTCAAGCTCCAAACAAGACAAAGGAGAAGATGGGTCACATTCCCATGACCACTCAAAAGGCAAAGGGAAAGAGGAAAGCTTTCTCACACCTCCTAATATCCCTAAAAAGAAAGCATCTTTGATCAAACTATATGTTAAATTTGATTTACCTATATACGATGGAGTGTTGAATGCAGAAAAGCTAGACAATTGGATTAGACAAATTGATGTTTATTGCAGAGTGCAGAATATCGATTTAGACAAGAGCAAGATTCGGCTGGCAAGCCTACGCCTTGGAGGCACTGCCTTAGTTTGGTGGGAAGGTAGGACCCAAGCTGACATGAAAAGACATGGTAATACTATCTCTGTCTTGAGTGAATTTGTTTTTTCAATCAAAAAATAGTTCTATCCATTGGCCTACATGTAGCAAGCCATGATGAGTTGGCAAACTCTTCGACAATTGAAAGGGCAAAGTGTGCAATGGTACACTCAAGAATTTAGAAAGAGAGCATTGATTCTAGGAAACTCATTAGACTCACTTGAGACTCTGTTGATGCACATTGGTGGTCTACACAGCTACATGAGGCATACTATCCTCATGTTTAATCCCACCAGTATAGATAAGGTATTTGTACAAGCTACTCATCTAGAGGCTAGAGGAAAGAATGGAAGTCCAGAAGTTGGGGGATCATCCAACCCACTGCAAGTAAGAATAAGGAGAAAATAAAGAAGAAATGGAAAGCAAGGAAGGCTAACACTGCATAGAAAGGCAACGCTTCATGCACTCACTGTAAAAAGGATGGGCATGATGATGAGCATTGTTGGATTCTGCATCCAGAGCTAAGACCTAAGAAGTTCAAGGGCAAGAAGAAGAAGATTGTTGTAGCTATTTAGAAAGATTTGGGGTTAGACTCAGGAGATGAAACAACCATTGCAGCCACAGGTATAAGAGGTAAGAATTCTGAAGCATCTACTCGTAATTCTGCACAATCTACTATTGATGAAGAAAATCAGAGAAAAAGACATGAGCTTTTCCATCTTCGAGTTATTTCCAAATATCAAAAGATTGATACTTTGTTTGATAGTGGCTCACAAGTAAATTTGATTTCTGAAGAAATTGTAAAGAAGTTGGGATTAGTAACTACTCCTCACAGGAAACCATACCCATTAGGATGGTTGAATGATAAAGCACAACTACAAGTGACTAGACAATGCAAACTCAAGTTTTCTTTTGGGTTAGCATTTGTAGATGAGGTTGAGTTAGACATAATTCCTTTGGATATATGTGGAAT
>APFE030644276.1:29100-40466 GCA_000404065.3 Pinus taeda | reverse complement strand
GTTGCACAACTGCAAAGATTTTGTTATTGGCCAAAAATGAATGAGACAGTTTCTAGATATGTAAGAGGGTGTACTATGTGTGCTAAAAGCAAGTCCAGCAATAGAAAACTAGGCTTGTACACTCCATTACCAGTTTCTACTCACCCTTGGGAAAGTGTTTCCACGGATTTTGTTGGAGGACTACCTAACTCTAGGAAAGGTCATGATTATCTATATGTTGTTGTGGATAGGTTCAGCAAAATGTGTATTTGGATACCTTGTAATAAATAGATTAGAGCTGAACAAACTGCAAAACTATTTTTTTGAACATGTATGGGTTCATTTTGGATTACCCACTTCCATTCTTTCTGATTGAGACACCTGATTTGTGGGGAAGTTTTGGTCAAATCTGTGGGAACTAATGGACACCAAACTGAAGAAAAGCACAACTTTTCATCCACAAACTAATGGCCAGATATAAGTAGTCAACATGACAATGATCTAGTTACTTAGAGGATATTGCAGCAAGCATCCTAAGCTTTGGGATGAACATTTATGTTATGTGCAGCATGCTTGCAACCGAGCAAAACATTCTTCTACACAGAGATCTCCTTTTGAGACCTGTTTTGGTTTCACCCTAAGGTCTCCTTTGGATTTTGTCTTTGGTAAAGACACCATAGTTGAGGGACACAGTGATGTGGAAATGGCAACCAGGTTCATTGAACAATTCCAAGAGATCCACCAGGCAATACAGGAACAGTTGGAAAAGAGCCTTACAAGCATCGGATGGAGCATAGTTTCCACGTTGGTGACCAAGTCTGGCTGTATATTGGCAAGGATAGGATGCAAGGTGAAGGTAAAAAGCTAAAGCCTATCAGGTATGGACCCTTCAAGAAACTTGAGGAGATTGGTGAGAATGCTTTTCGCCTTGATCTACTAGCTTACATGCACATATACTCAGTCGTAAATGCAGATTGCTTGAGATTGTTTGAACCTTCACTAATTGAGGATCCCGAAGAGCAAAGTCAATTGCCTTCTATTGATGACCTATTACCTAAATATCTTAATGAATTGTAGGAAGACATAGTTCTGGACAGGAAGGTGAGGACAACGCGCAGAGGATATGTTGAGTACCTCAGAATTGGGCTCAAGGGTTCAAAACCGAGCAGTGCAAAGTGAATAGAGATTGGATAAGTGAGATAATTGTACCCTCACTTAGTCGATTCTTGAAAACCAACTTTTGGTGGTCCAAAATATTTTTTAATGGGAAGGTTGTGATCCAAACTGGATCCATGGAAAATTATCAAGTGCCATGACTGTATCAAATCAGGACAGACTTTGAATTTGTGAACAAAGAGCGATTAGGAAGACCTCTGGATAGTGGCAGTTTGCAACCAGCAAGGAATGACGAGGACCTCGGTCAAAGCGCGTTGACCGAGGCCCATGGAGACCGCGCAGGAGGCAAAACTGGCAGTTGGGAAGCCCGGATCAGGAAACAGAGGCCATTTCTGATGCGCAACTAGTGCGAATAGCGCTTTAGCGCTGGGAAAAACCCCTCGAAAAAGAAAAGCCCCAAGCGCTTGGTTGCATGGGAAGCCGAGAAATCATGAGGAAAGTGCTAAGGAAAAAGGTGGGTCCCACGCTCCAAAATCGGCGGTATATCGGAGGCACGTTGGGACGGTAAGCGAATTTGGCAGAAAACGAGCGATTTCATTCATCGCACGATACCTATCAGGTGAATGAGAGAGAAAACCTCCTCTCATCGTGGGTTAACGGTTGAGCAAGTCAACCACGCAAAATGAGCGAACATCGTAGGATCTAGGGACTCCAGATCTGATGGCGAAAATTGCGCCCGATGGGAAAACCATATTCGACGAGAGAATTAAGCCACGGCATGCAAAAGTCTGAAATCCGATTTGACTGCTGAGTTGGCAGATGAATCATTCCACAGTGTAACTAAAAAACTGAACCATCGAGGAAGAGTTGGCACAGTTCATGAGAGGACAAGTGGCCACTTCCCTATGGGACGCTGGCAATGATGCAGAGGCAAAGAACTCCAAGCAAACAGCAGCAGGCGATCCGAAGGGGTGGAAGAGGAAGTGAACAGTCAAGGACAGATTGGCTTTAAGCCATGAATAAACAGACATAATAGAATAGAGAGGACGATAAGGAAGAACAAAAGAAGAAAAACAGTGACCGAAAAGGCGAAAGAGACAGTGAAGCAAGAAGCAAAAAATAGAGAGCCAAGCTAACCTAAGGCAGCATCGAGTAGACAGAACTAGGCTTGAGAGGTTCAAGCCATCCCTGTGAGGATATCTGTTGAGAATTAAGCACCATTGGACTCATCCCATTAAAGACCAGAGAGGTCGAGACTTGGTAAGGAAAGAGTCTATGCACTCTAGTGGCTTAGGGAATCCAAGAACCACCCTGCTAAGCATCCTCTGTTTCAGAAGACTCAAGTTGAGCTCCTCATTGTAAATTTATGCTTTAAAGACACAATTAAAGAAGGCCACTACTGAGAGTTGTACCTAAGACGTAGCCCTAGAGAATTAGGTGAACTCCTTATTAATGTGGTGTGTTCTTGTATTTGCTTACTGTGCTTCCCTTACTGTCTTCCATTTTCAAGTGTTTGTGTATTTTGCAATATGATCAATCTTTTACCTAAAATAACATAGACACACACTAGCACATGAGTCTGTAATGCCTTCATTCATTAATCCATTAACTGAGGTCACTCACGAGTGAATTTCAGATTAGTAAGGTCAAGGTAAACTCCTGCAGCGCCAGGTTCAAAACCCTTACATCTAGGGGCAGCAGGTTCAAAATCCTTATGTCCACAGGCAACAGGTTCAAAATCTGTATGTCCAGGGTTAGCAATTTCAAAATCCTTACGTCCAAGTTCAACAGGCTCAATAGCCTTTTAAGTCATATTCTTATCAATGGCTTATGGCAGGTCAATATCAAGTCTACCCAAGACAGAATCCTTGCTACAGGAAAGGTAATATACAATGGGGGGGAAATTAGATTCCATATGGACAAAATCCTCCATTGTGGGGAAAAAATCCTTACCAACAAGGACGGATTTCATCATTTGGGTCTACTCAAAGGCCCCAAATGCCTTTCAATACACAATTGTAGTTCTTGGCCACATTGGAACTATCGGATGTGTCAAGGCTCACTAATGACTCTATCCTTCATTTGCCTTATTGGCCTCTAGTTCCAACAAAAGTCCCGAGTGATTGCCCCAAATTTGAGGGAAAAGCGAAGGAGGCTCCATAAGCCCATGTGATGACATATTAGCTCTGGTGCTCCTCCAATTCATACACCAATGATTCTATCCATCTCCGACATTTCCAAAGAACTCTCACAGGGGTTGTAGTGAAATGGTACATCAAATTGCCTCCAGGTACCTATAGTGACTTCAACTCTCTCGCTATGGCTTTCCTTACTCATTTCTAGTTGTTGGTTCATTATGAAACTAGCACCTATCTTCTTATGTCCCTTAAGCAAGACACTATGACCCATATCTCCGATCATATCCACAAATGGAGATGTCGGCATCGCCTAATCAAGTTTGAAATTTTTGATTAGTTGTTGACATAATGGTTTACCAAATCATTCATCAGCCCAATTGCTAGGGACATAGCTATGGGTGGGTGTGTTACTGAGGAGAAAGCCATCACTTGTGCCCAGCATTTAGACCTAGTCTACTCACAATCTAGCACATTATATGAGATGTTACTCGATGCTCTAAGAACATCATCCAATCTAACAACATCGAAGTCTCCGGCTACACCACCTGTTGATGGAGTGATTGGTTTCGTGTCTTAGACTCCCGCGAAATATTCTTCCAAGTAGAAATCAGTCTCGAACACTGGTTCCAATGATCCCTCTTGAAATTTATCTGGTCCTGGTAAAACCTCTGAGGTTCATGCTATCCAGTCTACCACAACAGACAAAATCTCTAAGGGTAAAAAGAAGGGAAAAGGCAAGGCCAAATCCGATGCCCCAAAATAGGGCCCTGCTAAGTCTTCTGCTGGCGATGCTTCTCAAAGAAAGCCGAAATATTTGTGCCTCATCTGTGAGGAGGATCATTACACTAAGGATTGTCCCCGACGATCTAAAGTTAGTTGATTGCTTAAAGGGACCTCAGTTGTCTTAAAAGAACCCTTTCCATCCCAACAAACCCAAATGGTAGAACAGCCTCATTCTTCTGCTTCCGCAAGTTCCCAAGTGTTTATGATGAATACACCTATAAATGTGGCTACCAGATATAAAGATTATCAAACCCCAATGGCAGGGAAAGAGAGTGAAAGTACCCCTTCCTCTTCCATCCCATCAACCTTCGATCCTCTTCATATAGAGCGACCTAATCCTAATTCCGTTGTCGGACCAACTTCTCAAGGTGTGTTGCGAAATTCATTGTATAATCCAAATGCTAGAGCAACTCAGCACTACAATATTGTTGAGGATTTGGCTCAACCACCCATTAGCCATGTCTTCTCTTAAGCTCCTTCAAAGTTGTCCCTCTCAGTGGAAAGCATTACTATCGGCCATTGGAGGGGTTGATCCATCTAATTCCAATCTCATTTGGTTTGATCTAGAAAACCATGTTGCACACTTACCCCATCAAATTTCCTTTCTCATTCAAGTGATTATTAATGAAAAGACAATTCATAGGACCATCATTGATGAAGGTGCTTCTACCTGCATCATGTTTGTGTCTTGTTAGAAGGAAATCGGTTCTCCTACTCTGAACCAATCACCTAACACATTGGAATCCTTTGATGGACGTGATTCTCAACCCTTCGGTGTCCTTCCTAATCTTTCCATTACCTTGGAAGGCAAGATAATTAATGTCGAAGTAGAAATTGTTGATGCGAATATTAACTATAATCTTCTACTCAGGCAGAGTTGGATCCATGCTATGCATGCCATATCCTCCTCTTTGTTTTTTGTGCTCCACTTTCCTCGTCAAGGGAAAATCATCATAGTCAACCAATTTTCTTTATTTTCCTCTTCCTCCTCAGATGGAAATGTTCTTTACGTGAAGCATACTGGTGCTCCGTATGAGAGTGTGGGGGCTGGACTTTCCAAAGTTCCCACCTTAATTGGTATTTTTCCTCTCGCACCTTTGCTTGTTGCCCTAGTCAACATGATCTCAGTTAAGTCTGATCTTTGGGTCATTCCTCCTCTTGATCAAGTTGATTCATGGGGTGATGTCATGTTGTTAAGCCCCACCGAGATTATTTATATGGAGATTGTTTCAGCTTTGACTTCGGTATCTATTTATCACACTGATTCAGGTACGTCTCTTGACGCATATTCTCAATCTCCTTGGCTTGTTTCTTCAAATTCTTCCAATCCCTTAATCGAGACATTTCCTATTGACGAAAGTATCATGGAAATTATGTCTCTTGAGGAAGTGCCTTGGAATGATACTCATCATAGTTCCTCATTTTTACCTGGCCAGGAAGTCATCTCTACCCGCCTTGAGAAGTTATCTTCTCATTTCCCGACCTAACCACTTCAAACGCTTATCATGACCCATGAATTTTGGTCATAACGGAACATGGGTAATATTACCCAAATGATGCCTATTGACATTTATGTTAAGCCTAGTGTTGTTGAAAATGTTCATATTGGGGTAACTCGTTATCTTGATGAGTTCAAGATTTATACTCGTCTTTTTCAAGAGTTTTGAGATGTTTTTGCATAGTCATATGATAAATGCCTGGCATTGACCCAAGTATAGTCATGCACAAAATTACGACATATCCTAATGCAAAGCCCATTCGCCAATGGCTTCGCCTTGGGCACCCTAGAAAAGCAGCCTCCATTAAGGTAGAGGTTGAAAAACTTCTTCAAGATGGATATATATATCCTATAACTTTGACAGATTGGGTGTCCAACATCGTACTAGTGACTAATAAATAAGGCAGCATTCGAGTCTATGTTGATTACCTGATATCAATCGTACCCGTCCAAAGGACAATTATCCCACTCCTTGTATAGACCAGATTATAGATGAATGTGCTGGGAGTGAAATATTTTCCTTTATGGATGGTTTTTCTGGTTTCAACCAGATAAACATTGCACCCACTAATCAACAAAAGATCGCCTTCATCTTTCCGTGGGGGACTTTTGCATATAAAAAACTCCCTTTCGGCCTTAAGAATGTTGGGGCAACTTTTCAGCGAGCGATGTCTTATGCTTTTCATGACATTAGAAACATCATTTAGCCTTATTTTGATGATATTCCTGCTCATTCACTTAAGTTCCATGACCATCCCGATCACCTTCGATAATTTTTTCTTCATTGTAGACACTATAACATTTGACTTAATCCACATAAATGTGTCTTCTGCGTTGAGTCTGGATGACTTCTTAGTTTTTTTGTTTTGAAGGATGGTATTTGTCTTGCTCCTATCAAATTTGATCATATTGTTAATCTATCCCCTCCCTCTTCGTTTCACCAACTCCAGAGTCTGCAAGGGAAAGCGTATTTCCTCTGTCACTTTGTGCCTAACTATGTTGAGCTAGCTTCAGGGTTCACCTGGTTGCTTAAGCAAGGAACTCTATTTCGTTGGGATGAGACTTCCCAAAAGTCTTTTGATGACTTGAAAACAATCCTCATCAATGCTCCTTTATTGCACCCTTAAAACTACCATCGTGATTACTTCCTCTATCTAGTTGCAGCCTCTAGCACTATTGATATGGTCGTGGTGCAAGACGGTGATGAAGGTCATGAACATGTCATTTATTACCTTAGTCGCAATCTCCTTGATCCTAAGACTCGTTATGCTCATGTCAATAAATTGGCTTTGGTTTTTGTTTAACACTTTTGGCATTATATTCTCCTCCGCACTACAATTGTGATTTCTGATTGCAACCCCATGACTTATATTCTGTTTCGTAAGTTACTTGGGGGAAAATATTCCAAGTGGATTTTCATCCTCCAGGAATTTGATTCGGTGTTCACTACTGCCAAATCGAAGAAATCACTTGTATTTTCGAGTTTATTTGCTATTTTCCCTCTGCTTCTCTCCCTACTGGTGTTGATGAGCAGCTCCCTAATGAGACTCTCTTTCTGATTAGCACTCTCAATCCTTGGCACAGTGATATCATTGTGTATCTTCAAACTTCTACTTTCCAGTCTGCGTTGTCCAAAGATGATCGTTGACGCATTCGGAATCAATCCCAACCTTACCGCATCATTGGGGATACTTTATACGGCGTTGGCATTCATTCAATTCTTCGCCGATGTTTGACTCTCGATGAGGCTGAAAGAGTCTTAAATAACTACCATTTTGGTGCATGTGGTGGTCATCTATCTACTTATAAAATTGCTCAAAAGATCCTCCATGTTGGCTATTTATGGCCCTCCATTTTTAAAGATTTCATTCTTGTTATCCGCAAATGCCACGAGTGCCAGATTTATCAGTGGAAAATGCGCACCGCAACTGCTCTCCTTCACCCTGTTATTATTTTTAGTCCCTTTGCCAAATGGGGCATTTATTTTATGACATGTAACCACCATTCAACCAAGGGGCATGGTTATATTATCATTTCCATGGATTACTTCACCAAATGGGCCAAAGCGATGCCTACATATTCAGCTGATGGTAAACTGACGTCGCAATTTCTCTTCAATCATGTGATTTCCAGATTTGGAGTGCCTCAAGCCATTGTCACAGACCATGGCTCCCATTTTCGCGATAACATGATGATGAGTTGACTTCTAAATTGGGCTTGCATCACAACAGCTCAACTCCATATTACCCTCAGGCCAACAACCAAGTTGAAGCAGTAAACAAATTTTAGTTACTATGCTTCAGCGTACCATTTGATGCACAAATCCATTTGGCATCTCATGCTTTTTTCAGCTCTGTTGGCCTACCGAACCTCGACTAAAGACGCAACTAGATTTACACCTTTTCATCTCATCTATGGTCTAGAAGCTACCCTACCAATTGAATATGAAATTCCCTCCCTCAAATTGGTTATCAAATTACTCCCCCAAACCTCACCTCAAGAAGAGCATCTCCTATATTTGGAATGACTGGATGAAACCTGTCATCTCACTACTTTAGTCATTGAAGCACAGAAAAAGCGAGTTAAATCACATTTTGATCAGTTGGTCTCTCTTCGTTCTTTTTCTGAGGGAGATTTGGTCTTGCTATATGACCAACCTAACGATAAGCTAGGGGCAGGAAAATTCGAACCCATGTAGCATGGGCCCTATATTGTTAAGTGTGCATTACTAAAGGGGCTTATGAGTTAATTTATTATGAAGGTAACCCTTTAAGCAAGCCCTGCAATGGGTTGTACCTCAAAAGTATTATGCATGAGTCATCTTGATCCAGGTGGATGTTGGTGGCCACCCACCTATCCCATTTGGACCCCCACAACTGTCTCTTTCAGTCTTTTCAGTTTCCGTAATTGTAGCACAATTTACTATTTTTAGTAGTTTTTTTGGGTCCTGAACTTCCGGAGTTGTTTTGAGGCCTTAAACGACGTTTTTTGGGAAATCTAGGGGCAAATTGGGTCCACGGACCAATGTTTCCCTTCCCAAAGTGGTAGTTCTCAGATAGATCTTTCTAATGAGTTATCGTACGCGTCAAACGGAGATCATATGCCAAAGTTACGACCCCGGGAAATTGATGTACCAATTTACCCAAACGGGGCCCACAATTTGGCGTTTCATCTTCTAGGGTTAGGTTTTGCGATGTGAAGGGTTTTTTTCCATTGTTTCTCAACAATAAATAGGCCTTTGAGCCTCATTGTAACACAGTTCAGAGGCATGTAGCCACAAATCTCTTCTCAGAGATAAGCTGCCATCGCCCTAGCTGGTTTATTTCCATTTCTGGTTGTAAGCATATTTCAGTATTTTCCATTAATGAAATGAAGTATTATTTCCGCTGCATCTTGTGTATATGGTTATCTCTGTAATTTGTTGCGTTCCTGTTTAAGTCTGGATCAGTGGTACCAGAGCGGTCTGTTTTTTTCTCTGTTTTTCTTTGCATGTCCCCAACGAGGTCGGGATATAAGGAGTTAGGGCTTGAGCTGGTCGAACCTTTGCAATACTAGCATCGCAAATCCCGACGGCTCCCATGGCGGATGAGAAGAAAGACGAGGGAGCAGGAGATCCTATCAAAATCTTGCTCGAAGAAGCCCTCGAGCAACAACGGAACACGATGATGGACAGCTTTGCCCAAATCCTTCAGCGGCTACCCAAAAGTGAGTCATTGGCTTCCAGCAGCTACTCTGGAAACGCCACGCCCTTTAAGGTACAAGTTAATTTTGAAATCCCCATATTCGAGGGTCAGATAGACGCAGATGTCGTAGATAAATGGTTAAATTTTCTAGAGGGTTATTTTTCTGTTCATGAATTTTCGAGTCAGGAAAAGATTGTTTTCGCTCTTCTCAAAGTAGCCCCCCACGTCAAGGACTGGTGGGAAACCTACTGTGAGTAGAAGGATGAAACTACAGGCTTGCTATTTTCAGCCGCACCCACCTGGAATTCATTCCGAGATGCCATTAAGGAGCAATACTACCCTGTTGGAAGCTATGAGGATGAATACATAAAGTGGACCACGCTGCCGTAGGGAAGGGATCAAGATGTGCTGGAGTTCACCAATCTTTTCCATACCCTTCGCACGAAGTTGGGTATCAAGGATTCGGAGCAGCATTTGATACTCAAATACCGCGATTGCCTACACAAGTACATCCAAGAAGAAATGGAATTCCTGAACATCTCCTCGCTCGGCATAGCATACCGATATGCCGTCAAGATCGAGCAGAAGTTTAAACCAAAGAAGCGAGACTTTGGATCTGCGAATATCCAAAGCAAGGGAAAGGTGCTCTGAAACCACAAAACAAAGGACAAAGCCAAGGCGGTGTAGCCCAAGACAACCCGCCAAAGCTACAAGCAAAAAACAGTGCCGCAAAGCCAAAAAAGGACACGGGAAAATGGTGTGAGTTCCATAAGAGCTCCACTCACAACACAAGTGAGTGTCGAGCGAAGCAGTCACTGGTGACTGAGCTAAAGGTTTCAGAATTAGATGCTGGTTCTGACTCTGAGTCAAAACCCGACAAGGGGAATGACAAAGGGAAGCAGATCATTGATGCGGATCCCAACGCCACTGTTGCTACTGCCAAGATCCAGAAAAATGAACCCGAAAAGCCAGAGGAGGAGGAGCGTCTCTTCCACTCCCAGATGTGGGTAAGGGGCTCCGCGCTACAGTTCATTGTTGATAGCGGGAGCCAAAAGAACCTCATTTCGGCAGAGGTTGTGAAGCGGTTGGGCTTAATGACCACAGCACATCCACAACCGTACACCATTAGGTGGCTGCACCAAGGACGGGATCTTCGCGTGAGCCAACAGTGTCGCCTTCCATACAACATCAAGCCCTTCATAGATGAGGTATTGTGTGACATTGCTTCCCTTGAAGTTTGTGATGTATTATTAGGACAACCATACTTGTGGAAGCGACATGCTGTGTATGAATCAAGGCCCCGTGCTATTATTATTACATTAGGAAATCAGTTGTACAGGATACCAGAGGTAGCACCACCTACTGCCATCTCTTTGATTACTGCAAAACAATGCAGTAAACTCATTTCCAAAACTGGAAAATTTGTTTTTCTGACGATACGCCCTCAAGGAAAGAAGAAGACGGTGGCCATAACCTCCAGACAGGGCCCCTCTGCACGACAACTATAGGTGGAAAAGGTCGTGGAGGAGTACGAGAACATCTTCACCTCACCCGTAGGGGTTCCTCTGCACTGTCAGGTCAAGCACTCCATCGATCTGACCCCACGTGCGCTGCTACCCAATGGGCCAATTTATCGGCGCTCCGTTCTGGAGAACGATGAAATCAAGAGGTAGATTCAGGAGCTGTTGCAGAAAGGCCACATTCGTCCGAGTTCATCGCCTTGCGGGAGCCCAATTGTGTTGGTACAGAAGAAGGATGGGACTTGGAGACTCTGTATTGACTATCGAGCACTGAACAAGATCACTGTCCATAATAGGTACCCGATCCCAGATTGATGACCTCCTGGACCAACTAAAGGGGGAAAAATATTTCAGCAAGATTGATCTGAAGTCAGGATATCACCAGGTACCGATCGAACCCTCTGATGTGTTGAAGACTGCCTTCAAAGCCAAGGAGGGCCTTTTCGAATGGTTGGTTATGCCTTTCGGGTTGATGAATGCTCCTGCAACCTTCATGAGGCTAATGGATGACATCTTGCGGGCATTCACCAACTCATTTGTAGTGGTATACTTGGATGACATTCTGATCTTCAGCCAGAGTTGGGAAGAGCACCTCCACCACATCCAACAAGTTCTCCAAACACTGCGACAACACAAGCTATGTGCCAAT